>CAUYQV010170917.1:0-17308 GCA_963574575.1 Galagoides demidoff | reverse complement strand
AGGAGACTCGCTTGAGCCCAGGAGTTGGAGGTTGCTATGAGCTATGATGCCATGGCACTCTACCCAGGGGGATAGCTTGAGGCTCCGTCGCAAAAAAAAAAAAAAAAAAAAAGAAATGAATTCTGATTATCAATCATCTAAGCAATCATAATTACAGCTTATAAGAAATAATAATTGGCATACAACAATCTCAACCAAAAGGGCATTCCAAGAAGTCTGACCCATCACTAGAAAATAATCCAATGAAGCTTTTATTTAGGTAAGATTTTAAATAACTCTGAAATGGCATTCTACTCTGCAAGATCAAGGGAGGTGCCACATTCTTCTCACATCTCAAAACAATAATGATCAGGTTCAGTGTCTGAACCTGACAGGTCTGGGAGATTTGTACCTGGGAAAAGGAATTGTTCCTCTTAGTATTAATAAGTAAGTAATAAGCTCAGTTTTATAGAAACGAATGTACAAATTAGGTTTTGAATCTATTTATTTGAAGGAGAATTTACATATGAAGTTCCATAATAGATGGCCAAAGGCTGGTTTATCCTAAACTTTTATTAAATGGTGTAATAGTGAAAGTTCCTCTTAGTATTAATATGAATTAGTGACATTGTTACTCTTAGTATTAATAATGCAAGTAATAAGCTCAGTTTTATAGAAACAAATGTACAAATTAGGTTTTGATCTATTTATTTGAAGGAGAATTTACATATGAAGTCCCCTAATAGATGGCCAAAGGCTGGTTTATCCTAAATTTTTATTAAATGGTGTAATAATGAAAGTCTATATCTCAAAGGAAAAGATGCGTCAGCAGCAGAGAACTACCAACGATAGTTCTTATAGGTATAACTTTATGTAATTCAAGCAATGATGCTAATGAATAGGTGACATTATTCTCATTTTACAGGTGAGAAAATGGAGCTTTAGAGAGTTCAAATAATTCACTCACCTTCCAAAAGCATCTAGGCTGTTAGCTGAATTCCAGTCTGTCTACAGACAAAGCTCCCATCCTTCACTTTAACTCTGTTGTTTGTTCAGTCAAGGGAAATCTAGATTACTTGATGTCAACTGAGGGTCACACAAAGCTTTCACTTGAGTTGATGGTTTGAACCATTCAATGAAATAGATGTTTTTAACGAAAGATAATTCTTTAGTTCAAGGGCATTTCGCAGATTCCCTGGGAAATGCCCTTGAACTAAGAGGCATGAAATGTAAGAGGAATGAGATGTGAGGGGAGGGAGGGTGTTTAGATGAAAGTAGAGGGAGGTGCCCAGGGCTGTACTCACAGTTGACAATCTTAACTGGAGAGCCTTGTAAAAGAACTTTGATTCGCCCTACCATAGGGTGAAGATGCTGGTGACTGGTGCAAAAGGGTAGGGCTAGTAACATTCTGTGATGTTGGAGAGATTTCTTTGGATCTCAAATAATTTCATGTACCTAATTTCTAGAAGAAATTCATGTACATGTTCGGTAAAGATGGAATTTTAGGCCAATATGAGGAAGATTTATAGTATGTTTTATTGTTTAAATAAAAATATTACTTTACTAGTTATTATGTATAATAACATGGCAGGCTTTGGATACATACACTGACAGAGGTAGTTATTTCCATTATTTTCATTAAATCTAACTTAAGTGATTGTGGTGGGTGCCTGTGCCCCCAGCTACTTAGAGGCTGAGGCAAGAGAATTGTCTAAGCCAGGCATCCTCAAACTATGGCCCGTGGGCCACATGTGGCCCACGGAGGACATTTATCTGGCCCGCTGGGTATTTTTGCTGCCACTGCCTGTCCTGCTTACCAGCTGACTCATCCTGGGGCCCACAGTCCAGCCCTCCAATGGTCTGAGGGACAGTGAACTGGTCCCCTGTTTAAAAAGCTTGAGGACCCCTGTCTAAGCCCAAGAGCTGGAGGTTGCTCTGAGCTTTGACACCATAGCACTCTACCGAGGGCGATAAAGTGAGAATCTGTCTCTCCAAAAAAAAAAAAAAAAAAAATCTAACTTAGGCAAAACTACAGCTTGATTAGAATTATTTCATGTTAATGCCAAAAACAAAAAGAAAATAAAAATCAAGGGATATTATGCCTTAAAAGAAATACTTTCATCATTCTACAATGGCAAATGCCTATAAGATGCAGTAATATTTATTTTAATGGGGAAGAAGACTTAATTATAGAATATCTAAATTTAATTCTCATGCTTGTTTTTTACTCCAGAATGCTATATACTAATATAACTAGCTTCTACTCTCACTTTAGACAAATTATAACTAGGTTTCCATGTTTCTAACATAATAAGGAGTCAGGAATAAACATCTCTTGAGATGAAAAGTCAACCACAATTGTGTACTTTCCAGTAAAAGAAAACAGAAAAGCCAAGAGATTTAACGTGGGTCAGGATAGTTAATATTATTCTTATTGTAATGATGAGAAAAAAGGGTCTGGTAAAGTTCAGATAACTAGTGTTGAGTCCTTTCCAATTGTTGACATGTTTTTCTTAACAACTTGCTAAGGGAGAATAAGTTTGACCTTGGTGAATTCCAGGGAAGTGCTTCTCAAGGTGATTATGCAAATCGTCATTGATTAACGCCCACACTGGGCAATGGGCCAGTCTGTTCCTCTGCCTTCCTTCCAACAGCACAATGTTACTATTTGATCTCTTCCAGATATGTCATAAGATTGGGATTTTCTTGGGCATGGGAGGAAGGCCAGGGTAGCCACAGTCAACCTCAAGCTCGCCATCTTGTGACCCTACTACACTGAGCTCAGAAATAACTCTCTCAGTCAACTGGTCATGAAAACTGCTCTTAGAAAAACTTTGAGGGATCTGGACCCGCTATGGAATGGTCATTATACTAGCTTTGAGGTTTCCTAGATGTAATAAGTAGAAAAAGAAACTGGGGAGGGGGCGTCTATCTTGTCTACTTCCACATCTCTAACACCAAGTAAGAGGAATTTTTTACTGTGTATGTATTTAGTATCAGACTAATGAATACATGAGACTAGGGGAGGAAGAGGGAATGAATACTGACCCTGAAAGGCTTCTAGGTCTAACTGGTCTAGTTCTAACCATTGTCCATGAAGATGTGGCCTCAGATTAGGACTTCATCTGAGCCATTGCTTAGTTCTGTCTCCCATTTCTTTGGAGATTGTCAAGGATTGAAATCAGCAATAGGCAATTAGAACAAAAAAGGGAAACATTACAAGAATTTCCACTTTTCTGCTTCAGAAAATATGTTCATTGGAAGTCATCACACACAATGGAAAGCATATTGCCTAGGAGCAAAAATGAGTGGCTTAGCATTAAGGTTATTTATCCATGACTTAGGTGGTCTTTCTGGCTAGACCTTGAGAGTGAGAGAGAGAATCTTAGCAAGGTATAGGAACACACAATGGCATTGCTAAGATGGCCAGGAAAAGGAGGAAAGTAACAACCTCATCCTGCTCTTACCTTTAAAAACTTTTTCTCTTTTTTTGTACTATCCCTGAGTCTAAATATATGTAAAATGGTATACATTGAATACGAATAATAAGCTTGCTCTGACTTTTGGTTTAATCCTTTTAAAACTAAAATTGTCCTTCCATAAAAAGGTGTTAGAATTTACTGAAAGGCTAATGGGTATTTTTGCAGAAATTTTATTGATGATTCTACATGGTTTGGCAATTGCTTAGTTAGACATTATATGCCAAATATCCTTTGGCTGCTCCTATGATTCTATTTCTTTTCTTTTTTTTTAAATTTTTTTAATTAAATCATAGCTGTGTACATTAATGCAGTCATGGGGTACAATGTGCTGTTTTATATACAATTTGAAATATTTTCATCGAACTGGTTAACATAGCCTTCACGGCATTTTCTTAGTTATTGTGTTAAGACATTAATAGTTTACAACATTTAGTGAGTTTATCTATTTCTATTCTGATATTTGCATTGAGCTCCTTGTCCTCTGATTTCTGACTGTGTTCATTCAATAGGTAAGCCTGCTGGGTTAGAAGAGAAAGAAAAAACATGAGGTCAGAATATTTTGGATTATTTATTTCCCTGGCACTCTTTTGGTGGGGTTATCTCAGACTGGCTGTGCCCTGTAATTGAAGGGTCATGTTCCTTTCAGGACTGCCTTTTCTATCTGGTGTCTTCCCTCTTGCTTAAAGTGGCCATGCCCTCCTCGTGTCCCTTTGACCAATCCATTAGTGCTCTTATTAATTAATAACTAACATTAATTGTTAGTTAATAGCACTTTTAATATTAGTTATTAGTTAATAACAACACTAATGTATCATATTGTTTGTCAAATGGGAAGCAACCCCTTGTAAAACATCCTCCCTTTGCAATTGTTTATTTGACTAAAACTTTATTTGACTAAACCTTCCACAAACATCCACATCTTCCAATGCCATCTGTTTCATGCTGCTAACTCGATTGATAAAAACTAGACCCTCTTCTCTTTCAGTATCCTACCCTTCTATTTCTTTGTTATTGCCACGGTAGAGACTTCTACTTAAATGCATGCATCTGAATCTCAGAGGTAAAGTCTGTGTTTAATACAGTGAGTTTTGAAGCACCACGTACTATCAGACACTATAACAACAGCTAAAATGAGCCATAGACATAATTCAGACTGCGAGAGAAAAACTAGGAACAGAATAATGATAGCATTTACTGGGCACTTTCTCTTTCCTATACATTGTGTAAGTATTTTACTTACATAATTTGATTTAATCTTCAGCATTCTCTTTCCCATACATTTTCTAAATGTTTCACGTACATAATCTGATTTCATCTTTATAGGTAGGTGTGATTATTGTGCCAGTTTCACAGCTTAGGAAATGAAGGCTGAGGAATCTGTCTACATCACCATCTAGTCAGTGGTGGATATTGGATGGAAATCCAGGTACTGGGACAGTTAGGCTCTTGACACCTGTTTGATATCACCCATTCAAAATTAGAGCATGTTTCAGAAGCTTGAATGACTCCAGCCTGTTCAAACAGGTAATTTAGATATAATATTTTCATTATTTAGCCTTCATTTCTACATCAACAACTATCTCCTTTGATTACCAAAGCTATAATCCTATTTACCATGTTTCCCCCCAAATAAGACACGGTCTCGTATTTATTTTTTCTCGAGAAGACACATTAGGGCTTATTTTCAGGGGTTCTCTGTGCCAAAATGCATGCATAGCCACACCCATCACTAGGTCTTATTATCGGGGTAGGGCTTATATTTAACAAATGCATAGAAATCCTGCTAGGGCTTATTTTGGGGGTAGGTCTTATTTTGGGGGAAACACGATATTTCTAAACACCTCCACTTTTTCTTTACTACCACCCACACGTGCTTTCATTTAACCCACGTGTTATGGTACAGGAGAGGGTCAGAAAGACACGTGGGTTTGCTTAATTAATGAAGGGATGAGAGTCTTAGGGCCCTTCAGCCAAGAATGACATCAGCTATTGGAGCTTGACTCAAGCTGTACAATGTGTCATCACTAAAAAGTGTCAATTAAATATCAATATGTTTTGAGGACACGGAGGTGGGGAAGTGCATGATATACTCCCGGATCAAAGGGTGCTAAGGGTGTACATTTTATTCTACCTTGGTTTTCACTCTGAACAGAAAAATGTTTTAAACTAAAACTCATCAATTAAAGATACAGTAATATGTCCTTTAAAGAAAGGTCCTTTAAAGTTCACACATTAATGCATAAAGCTGAGAAATGGATGAATATAAATAAGATGGCCAGAAATTTAATTTATACAAAGGTGGCAATAGGAAATTCACCTCTTAGGATGTGTTTCATAGAATGTTCAGAGTTCATTTATATTGTATGGCTATGCATGAGTTTTTCATTTTTTTCTTGATATTTTTCTATATCTAATAATAATTTTATACTCTCTTATCAGATGAAAAAAATAGGAAATGTCTTTTTAAGGGTACTCTGCCAGAAGATAGACCCTATGTGAGAAGGAATGTTTTCATTGCCGCTGACAGGAGATCATTTCATTTGGCTAATCTTACTTTTCCCAATCTCAAACCTGGCATTACATCAATATATTTCCAGATTATCCCTAGAGTGTTCATTAAAGACATGTATAATTGTATTTCTATTTAATGAGAGACTATTTAATGGGTTATGTTTGAGATAGGAGACATTTAACTTTATGCTTTAATTCCTTCTGTGCAACTGGAAGGTCAGAAGGGTTTATTTATTTATTTATTTATTTATTTTTATTGTTTGGGATCCACTGAAGGTACAAAGAATCAGGTTACACTGATTGCATTTGTTAGATAATAAGTCACTCTTAAAATTGTGTCCCGTCCCCAGGAAGTGTGCCATACACTGTGACTCCCATCCTCCACTCTCCTCCCCTCTCACTCATCCTGAGAAATTCTCATTTCATTGTTTCAGTGATTATGAAAGTCTTATTTTATTTGAGATGATCATGATTTTGTTAATCTATTTGTTTTCCTGTCTTGTTAGTTTTTATGATTTTTTCCTTTGCCCCTGATGCTTTGAAGTTTCAGCACGATGTCTATTCTCAGATTACGTACGTGTTTTGTATTTTGAACATGATGTACTGTTTTACTCTGAGTCCTTATATTTCCTTTAATTCTAAAATACTATACTGTAGTGATTCTCAACCTTCCTAATGCCACGACCCTTTAATACAGTTCCTGTGGGTTGTGACCCAGAGTTTGAGAACTGCTGCTCTCCTTTGCTATATTTTCAATATTATTTTTCTTCTATTTTCTCCTGCACTCTTACTGGAAAACATTCTATTACATTCTCGGTTGATTTACTTTGCCATTTCTATTTATACGTCTTTAATACCTCTGTGTTACATCCCAGGTATTTCCCCCAATATAATTGTCCAGTATTATAATTCTCAGCTCAACTATATTTAACCTGCAGTATATCTGCTCCATCATGTTTCTGTATCAGTGGAGCTATTTTTCACATTTACATATTAAAATTGGTGTTTTATATTTCTACTGCTATTTTATATTTCCTAGTGTCCTTTATTTTATTATACTTGTGTCAATTACTTTATCTCTGAGATAGGTTAAAAAAGATATTATGTAACATCATTCAGATGATTTTAAATTATTATTTGAAGTATCTTGAATGTTAATTCTTTTTGTCACACTCAGTCTCTTTCACGATGCTTCATTTTGTCATGTGGTTTTAACTCCTTTATAACCGGTTCATCTTTCACAAAGATTTGCCTTCTACCTTGGAAGGCTGACAGTGCAGTATAGTCTATTTGAACTCGAGGATTTGCCTTCCGCTCTGGGAGGCTGACCCTGGAGTATAATCTATTTGAACTCTAGGGCTTTTAGTTTTCTGCTCTAGTTTCCAAGTTCATTTGTTGGCTTAATATTCTCATACCATTAAAAAGTCAGATCTTTAAAAAAAAAAAAGGTCAGATCTTTTGCTCATTCATTGTTGATCCATACGATTTCTATTTCTCACTGTGTGTGTGTGTATTTATTTCTTTTTTTGTAGTTTTGTTTTTTTTGAGACAATATCACTCTGTCATCCTGGGTAGAGTGCATGGTATCCTCTGTAGCTCACAGCAACCTCAGACTCATGGTCTTGAGCAATTCTCTTGCCTTAGCCTACCTAGTGGTTGAGACTACATGATTGGGCTGATGGCCTGACTAGTTTTTCTACTTTTAGTAGAGACAGACTCACTCTTGCTCAGGCTGTATCTCTCTTCAACTCCAGAGCTCCACCTGACCTCCCAGAGTTCTGGGATTATAGACCTGAGCCACTGCACCTGGCCACATGTACTTATTTTCAAATTGAAGTTACAAGGTAGATAGCAAAATCTTGTCACCATTTTTCAGGCCAAAGAAAACATGTTTCTCTAACACTTCCCAATCTTAATATTCTTTTTTTTTTTAACTTCTCCCAGGAAGTCTGAGATTTAGGGCTTACTGGCCCTAAGCTAATTCTGCTTTTTCTCCCCTGGGCACTACATAGTTGGCTCCTGGGCCTTAGTGCCTGCATCTTCACATCTCAAACCCTACACGGCTGCAACTATAATCAAAATTGTGGCTTTGACTTTAGAAATTAAGACTTGTTTCACATTTTTTAATTTATTTTTATTTTTTTAATCTTTTTCTCTTTTTAAAAAATGAGGCAATGTATTTTTAAAATATTATTTTTAAAATATACCCTTATTTTTTCTAGCTCTAGGACCAAACTTTCAGTTGCTGAATAATGCATTTCATCTCAAACTTACTACGTACTATCCTATGCCAAATCATTTATTTTACTGAATCTCCTCTTCCTATTAAAGACAATAGATTATAGTCAACTGGTATAACTGATTCTACATTTTTTATGCCTCTTCCATTCTTTCATCCCTTTCATTCCAGTTCTCTCTCTTCCACTCTTATTATCTTCTTTGAGGATTATGATAAACTCAATAGTTTTATTCTAGAATGTTCCTTGCATTAAATAGTGAAACACACAAAGGCCCAATGATATCTATGACTGTAGCAATAGAGATGGGGTGACCAAACAGAGCATTTATCAGAGTAATTAAGAAATTTAAAACAATAAAATTATATATATTTAAAACATTTGTTTATCCATTGATGAATCAATCAGGTTTATTACACTCCTGAACATACAAAATCATTTTATTCAGAAAGAAGTTTTAAAGAAATACGCCATCCAAAAACTAGCAATGTTGACATGAAAACTAATAATAATATACCTTTATGGTTTGAATATTTTAAAATGTTAAAAGCAGAATGCTTAACATCACAATTATAATAAATCAATTTGAAATTGTTGACACTTAAAATTGATTCTTAATATAGTACTATTTTTAAAGGTTTAGAAGTAATTGATAAATTTAGAATAAATTCAACTATTGGTGGATATTCTTAATTTTAGTTTTTTTATTTAAGAACACAAAGGGGTTATTTCAAACTTTGGTCTCCCCTCAGAGGATCTTTCTTCAATAAACACCTTCTTTCAGCAGATCTTATTACATAACTTGTATTATGTATTTAAGTTTTCAAAAACCTTTCACCAAACTTGGATTCTATGAACTTATAGCTATTTCCATACTAGTACAAAATTGTACAGGACATCAATTTAATTAAGCCAAAATACAAAATTAATCAAAATATTCTAACCAGAATTAAAGGTATTCCAAAATATGTATTTTAATATTACAATTCTAATATCAATATGAATTTTTATCATCTAATTCTATTTTGTATTTGTAGGTATAGATTTTAGTATCCTTCTTTTTATAAACTTTGTTTTTAGTATTTATAATAAGCTAAAAGCTTTGAAACAATCATGGCAGTCCATTTGCATAACATTGATTAAAACTTTAAAACTGCTATTGAACGTAATTCAAATAAAATTTAATGATTCGTTTTCAAAAAGTCATTGACATTGTAGAACATAATCATTGACTTACAAACCAGTTTTGAAATGCCTGAAACATTTCTAAAAAATGTTTGAGGCAAGCTAAACAAAACAGTGTGACTGCCATATTAATTTTAATTTTTGTGTTTACAGTATCAGGTTTGCATAAATATAAAACTATTTGAGATTTTTACAAATACAGCTTCTATTTCACTTGGTATAATTTCAGAGCTATTTTGGATATAAATATTAATTTTATGTGTACCACCATCAAATCTACATGCATTTCTTTTTCATGTATTTCACAATGAATGAGAATGCTGGTTTTTATCATTATGAAGTCAAATATATTTCATCTTTGATATTGAGATTTTAAACCAAATTTACCATAGCAGTTGCAATTATATCAGCTGTTTCACTTTTAATAAAAGTGTTGCTTTGAATCCATATTCATCATTAACTTTCTTGAGAAATAGAAATGTAATACAGTCAGCTTTCCGTAGATTTAACCAACCATGGATAGAACAGATTCAATAAAAAATAACTATGTGTCAATAAAAATAACACAAATTTAGAAAGAAAGCAACAATTTGTATAGTATTTACTTGTATTTGGTCTTATAAGTAATCTAGAGAGTATTTAGACTGTGTGAACATCAACATTAAGTTATACACAAATCCTCTAGTATTTAATATAAGGCACTGTAGATTTGGGTGTATTCTGGAGGTCCTGGAACCAATCTCATGAGTCTTAAGATGACAACTGTAGTTGATTTGTCTTTGAAAATCAATTTTAGGTTTTCTTAACTCTTGTTTGTTGTTGCTGCTATATTTGTTTGATTTTGTTTGTTTTGGTGTATTGCCTTTATGTGTTTTAATTTTCATTTGAGCTTAATATAAGGCTGTAAAAAAGTTAGTTTTTTTAGTTAGTGTTGTTTGTATTTGTCCAGTAAGGCCAAGTTGTACTTGAGCCCTGCAATAGAGGTGTGTTTTATCTACTTCCATTGTGCCCATTAGATGAGAGCACACAATCCCCTCCCTTCTCCCCTCCCACCCCATTGAATTTAATTATGTTTTCTCTCATATGGGCCTATCGTTACTTTACTATTGGTTTCATAGTAGTATTGAGTACCTTAGATACTTTCTTTTCCATTCTTGTAATACTTTCCTAAGAAGAATGTTCTACATCTCCATCTAGGTTAATACAAAAGATATATAACCTCCACTTTTTATGTCTGAATAGTATTCCATGGTACACATACACCACAGTTTATTAATTCATTCATGTGTTGATGGGCACTTGGGTTAACATTGCCCATTGTATAAACATTCTAGTGCAAATGTCCATATGGTAACAATGATTGTATTTCTTCTGGCAGATACCTAGGAATGGGATTGTGGGATCAAATGGAAGGTCTACTTTTAGCTCTTTGAGGATTCTCCATACTTCAGTGTATAACTTTTAAAATGCTCATTGCCAAAGGGGGTGGGAGGGAAGCTTTACCAAACAGGAAAATAAATAAAAGTTGTGATTCGCTCCACAGTATAAGTGACAAAACCACTGTAACACAGACTATCCTCTGTGCACTCGAAGTCAGAATGGCTCAGCCTTGATCTTCTTCCTATGAGTTCTCATTTTTTCTAATTCCTCTGCATTTTGGTCTGGCAGGTTGGTGCATCTTGAAGGGATGCATGTGTGGCAGGGACCATGGCTCAACTCCCTAATAGGTAAAGTGTCCAGCTAGGGTATCAGTGTCATATGTATCCTTCTCCTATTACTACTCAAGAATAATCATTTTGTAATAACTTCATTGTGACAGCATATATCCTAGAGCATTTTACTTTATTCATGCATGGCTTATGTATTCTTGGAAAAAGACTTTTAGTTAACTCAGAACTAGAAATTGCATCCTTGATCCCAGTAAGCAGACTTCTGCCAATAATGTGCTTGGGCTGCTTCACACCAGCTGGAGTCCAGTTGTGTACATTTCTGTGTTCATTAATCCATCCAGATAGCTTGAAATTCCCTATAGTGGGAGTATTTATAGGAAAATCAGCAAATGATGTAAACCAGGCTTCCCCTGCCCCAAAGATTGTTATTAATCATTTGTCAACACACTAGTAACTTCAGGCCTATAGAATAAGCCTTAACCAAGAATCCTATGGGATAGCTTTGTTCTTGCTGTCCTTATCCCCTTGACAAGACTCATGAAACTATATTATATTACTCCCAGCATAAGTCCCCTGGATGTAAGATATTCTAGGCTATGATGAGTTTAATTAATTTTGCTCAATTGGGACTTACAAAAAAGAATTCCAAATTAAAAATAAGTTAGTAGACATGACTGAAAGGTTATTTTCAAAATATCGTGTTTCCTCATAACACTCGGTGATCCTCCAGTCTACTCTAAAATTCCTTTCCAAGAGAAATTCAGAACATATCCCTAAATGTCTGTAAACTCTTGAGGTTCTGTGTTCTCCTACCAAGTAATGCTCCATCCTTAGCCTAATTTTGAAGGTCCTCTGTGGTTTGGCCTTAATTCAACTGTACAGTCCCTGATTCTTCTACATTCAGTTCTTTATAAAACTGGAAGACCCATTTTTCCTGGAGTAAGCTCTTCTCTTTCCCAACTGATTGTTTGCTCTCACAGGTCTCTATGACTGTAATGTGTGTGTTTTTTCTTTTTCTATTTTACTTCTTGACATTTTAGTGGAAATACTTTAGAAATAAGTGATCTTTACCTCCTGGGATTACTTTAGCAGTAAGTGGTCTTTACCTCCTGGGATTACCTCACCATTTAACTGTCATGTTCTTTTTCTCTTTACCGTCTAACATTGATGTGATTGTCAGTGCCTGGGTTTTTTATCCGGACATGTAATTTTCTTCCCAGAGTGGGACACTTTGGAGCAAGAAACTAATTAGCTAGGACATCTCACAGGTGTATAACTTGGGATTATTGTACAGGGAAAATTGGGACATAAAGTCACTCTATTGTTAGACCTTTCTCCCATAATTATAAACTATAAGTAATGATTAAGTTGGAGAGTAGAAATTCAAGACATATTACATGTTTATTGAATGGTGATTTAGCAAAAAGAAAACCTCATAGTATATCATTTTTTAAATTAGAGTTTTAATGTTGACACTGTAATTAATTCACACTAGTTGGCTTTATATAACTAATTTTCAGATGGCTCGTATTTAACAGGGAATCATCTTGATTTATAGCCTTCTGGTATCTACTCCAGACTTTGTATATGGAAGATGGTTGGGTCACACCCAGCCAGACATCATTCTTCAAAAGCAATTCTGGAAA
Organism: Galagoides demidoff; assembly: GCA_963574575.1. Taxonomy (NCBI): domain Eukaryota; kingdom Metazoa; phylum Chordata; class Mammalia; order Primates; family Galagidae; genus Galagoides; species Galagoides demidoff. The sequence continues at coordinate 4,598 of CAUYQV010170917.1, read as the reverse complement.
TAAAACATGAGCTGTATCTCTGCTAAGTTATATTTGGGTGTGTCAAAATGGTGGTGTGCTTCCCCTCCCATACACAATGCACCCCTATGGCCCCTTTCACCAATGCAAAGTCAGAAATGCTGGAGGAAGTAAGTATTCACTTGTCACTCTCATTCAGTATCCTTTACAATGAATTTCAGCAAGAGTTAGCAAACTAAATCTCAGGAAATGGTTAAGCTGTAGACAATGAGCAAGTTTAACCAACTGTTCTCCCCAGAGGCTGAGAAGGCTAGTGAGTTGTCAGGAGAAGCTAGAACACTTGCCAGAGAGGTAGAAGCATCTTTGGGGGGAATGACTGTTCTGGCAAACCATATAATTGTGTGAGTAATTTCTGGGGGCTTCCATATGTTTAGGGGGGACACTTGAAAGACAAGGCAGTCGTTTGGGATTAATGGGGGGCAAGACATGGTAAAATGTGGATTATGAATCTTGATGTGACTCCATCTATACTACCAGGGTGGCTAGGCATGAACAATTACTGAATGCGGGAAATTACATTTTATATTCATAATCTCTTTCTCTGTTCTCTCTGAATCTTTACAAATTTTTTCCTAGGGATTTGAGTTATATAGTCCTTGTTCAGAAGCTTTATGATGGCCTCAGGCCAAAAACATTAGAGTTTGACCATTAGTAATTAACACGGTCATCAATCTATTCAAATCTTATGAATCTTTTGGCTGGTTCAGGTTTTACCAAATATTAGAAAGATATATTTTCTTCCTCTTTTGCCTATTATCATCAGCTCAGATGAAAAAGATAGTGTGGGGCAGAAACTGGCCCTACTTAGTGGAAGAGAGAACTGTACAAGCAGTGAGAATCACTGGGAATGTACACCAATGGGTTTACAATGGGCACAGCAGGAAAGATTGTCTTACTTTGTACATAATACAATTCTTTACTTGAAGTTTGATGCCTGTATTTCTTCAGTGAGACTAAAAGGCAAACAAAATGAATGAAGATTCAATAAATTATTTAATACATTGAATGGAGAAAACCAACTAGTTGCTTAAAGAACGTACTTTGATAACTTTTCGTTAGATTGTATTCCAAACTAATTTCTAGATGGCTTAGAATAGAAGCTTAAACTATGACATGAACACTATACAAGGCCAAGTATATACGATTGTCTAATATTGATTGACGAAAGCCTTTACAAAATACCATCAAAGCAGTGGAAGAAAGAAAAAAGTCAATGGATTTGACAGTGTTGGTAACATGATAACCTCAAACCCCAGACTGAGGAACATATTCACAGTTAATTGGCATTTAATGTTAATGCAATTTATAATGCTTGCGTATATAAACAGGAAAAATTCTCATGCCTTAATAAAAGAATATGTCCCAAAAGTACATGTCGGATCTATTAGTATAGAGTATAAATGTCTTAACACAATAACTAAATAAAGGAGATGAGGTATATATTAACCAGTGTGATGTAAGCATTCATAATTCTGTATGAAATCAGCACATAGTACCCCGTAAATGCATTAATGTATATATGATCTATGTGTTTATGATGTAGAAAAAAAGAATATGACAGACTCACAGAAGTGAAAATGCAGATGACTCCATATAATTAGAAATATTTACATTTTCAGAAATAATAATTAAAACAAAATTTTAATTATAATATTCAATGTTTCATAGGGCAAGAGCCCCCACCTCACAACTCTAGTAATTTCAAATCTCAGTGTTTGACTAGCTATATTACACGCTTATTTGTTTACATAAGCTTAGTATCAAATTGACTAGATCTAAAAATAGCCTATTGGTACTTTATGGCGATTTTACAGATTTTATTAATTATAATAATATTTGACATCTCTGTGATATTGAGTTGTTTTACTAGGGAAAGAGGATTATACTTGTGACTTAAAGGAGCACTTTACAGTTTTCTCCTCACTTGGTTATACGCATTTCCTATTAAGTTTATTCCTAAGTATTTTATCTTGTGTGTTTCATTACAACATTACTGTTACAATGTTACAATCCTAATGTAAATATAGGATTTTCCTTACCATTATATTCTCTATCTAGCTCTTATTTGTGTAATCTCGAAGGCTATTAATTTCTGTCAGCTAATTTTATCTCCTGTTCCCTTACCGATTTCTTTTATTGTTACTTAAAATGTCAGCATTTTTCATTGATTCACCAGGGTTTTCCAGGTACATCATAATATCTTCAGCAGATAGAAGTAGGTTTAGAATTTCTTTTTACGTAGGATTCTAATTGCTTTTTTTATACTTACATTTCCTCATACCTCCAGAAGAATTATAAATGGTAGTGGAAATAATGTGCCTACTTGTCATTTTTCTTATATTAGTGGAAAGTCTTTAGTTATTCTCCATTAAGTAAGATGCTGGGTTAAGGACTGAGCTAAATTTATCATCATTTAAGAAAGCATCCATCAATTCTCATTTTTAAGCACTTTTTAAAGAAACAGAGTTGGGTTTGTAAAAAGTTTTTTTAATGTCTACTAAAAATATGTTTTTCTTAGATCTATTAATATGTAGGGTCTGGGTTTCTTTTAGCATTTTTTTTCAAATTTCAGATGAGTATGGGGTACATACAATTAGGTTACATAGTTTGCTTTGGTAAGATTGAAGACTGGGGTGTAGTTGTGCCCTTCACCCCAAAAGTGTGTAATATACCCACTGGTGTACCTGGTAAGTGGGAATTTACCCAAACTCTTCCCCCCTCCTCTTCACCTGACTTTAATTGAGTTTATCGGTCACGTGAATAACCTGGATGTATCATCTGTTTTTACTCACATTTCTGACACCAGTATATGGAGTTTCCTTCCCTATATCAACTAATTCTGAGATGCCAGCTGAGTGCCCTACCATTCAATTACATTCTGACTCTCTCTCCCTGGAGTTACCATCAGATGCCACGCATTAATGGTCCATCCACAAGACTAACCCCACTGCAGATGCCAATCACAAGTCCCTGGCCACTTGTACTGCTGATCTATCAGCTTTAAGTCAAGGGTTCTCAGAATCCTCTCCTTGGGTTTGATAACATTTGATAAATAAAGAAAACAGTTTACTTACTATTATGAGAAGATTATAAACTGCCCAACTCAGGAACAGTCCAATGAGGAGATTCATGAGGCAACTTCAGTAGGAGGGACCCCTCTCCAGGCACACCTCCCTCTCAGCACTATTCAAGAGCCTGAAAGCTTTCTGAACCCTATTGTTTAGGTATGTTTAATGGAAGTTTTATCAATAGGCATGATTGATTTAATTGTTGGCTGTAGGTGATTGACTCAATCTCTAGTTCCTCTCTCTTCCCTGGAGGTTGAGGGGTGGGGCAAAAAGCCAGAACATTCTAATTTCATGGTTGGTTCCTCCAGCAGTCAGGCCCACCCTGAAGCTACTTAGGAGCCCACCAGAAGGCACCTGTTTACACGATCTCAGGTATGGTGTTGGGGGCTTATTGGGGATAACAAAGGATGCTCCTCTCACCCCTGTTACTTAAGAAACGTCCAGGGCTGTGTACACAGCTGTGATTTAATTTAAAAAAAAAAGAAAGAAAGAAAGAAATGTTCAGGGTTTGGAAGCTCTGTGTCAGGAACCGGTAACAAAGACTACAGATATACTTCTTGTTAACACAATTTTTTATAGATTTTAGAATGGATATTCCCATATTTAACCAGCCCTTGCATTCCTTAAATAAATCTCATTTGATGATCAATTATTATTTTTGATGTGATAGTGAATATTGCTAGCCAAAATTATGTTTAGGGTATTTGCCTAGACATTCATAGGTAAGATTGTTCTATAATTTTCCTCTTTGGGGGCATTGTCTGAGTTAGGTATTTATATTATGCTTATTGCTACAATGAACTTGGAAAAATATTTTAATTTCTATGCTCTAGAATAATTGATATAGCATTCAGGACTATATTTTCTGAAGGCTGGATAGGCTCCATTTGAAAACCATCCCGGTCTGATGTAATTTATCAGTCCTTTGAAAATCCACTAGGTCTGAAGTAGTTTACCATTCTCTATTTCTTCTGCATAAATTCACGTAAATTTTCTATCTCTAATGGAATTAATTTTCATAAAGTATATTTACCTACATAATGATACATTTCATTTAACTTTTTAAATTTGTTAACATAAAGTCTTCAAAGTAAGTTCCATTTTATACATTTGCAATGTTTATGTAGTTGTTTTTCTCTTGTAGTTTCAAATTTTGTATATTTTCACTTATTTATGCTGTTTTTCTTATCTGATTTAATATGACAATTCAAGCTCTCATTTGTCTGTTTTCTACATCATCATTTTGGCTTTTAACTTGATATATTTTTTTTCCTTTCTCTCAGTGTCCATTGTCTCTGTTTCTGATTCTTAGCTGGAAATGTATTCATTTTATTCTTTCCTTTTAAGGACTTATCATGGTGAAGGATATTGTTTTTTTTTTTTTTTTTTGAGACGGAGCCTCAAGCTATCCCCCTGGGTAGAGTGCCATGGCATCACAGCTCATAGCAACCTCCAACTCCTGGGCTCAAGCGAGTCTCCTGCCTCCGCCTCCCAAGTAGCTGGGATCACAGG
>CAUYQV010170912.1:0-21364 GCA_963574575.1 Galagoides demidoff | reverse complement strand
GGTACAGTGTGGTGTTTTCATATACATTTTGAAATACTCTCATCAAACTGGTTAGTGTAGCCTTCATGTCATTTTCTTAGTTATTGAGTTAAGACATTCATACTCTGCTTTTAGAAAGATTCACTTGTACCCTTGTAAGATAAAACATAGAGGTGACCCCACCAATCACCCTCCCTCCACCCATCCACTCCCCTCCTTTCACCTCTCCCTCCCCCTTCCCTGTATTCTAAGGCTATAATTAGGTTATAGCTTACCTATGAAAGCTATAAATTAGTTTCAAAATAGAGCTGTGTACATTGAATACTTTTTCCTCCATTCTTGAGATACTTTACTAAGAAGAACATTTTCCAGCTCCATCCACGTAAACGTGAAGGAGGTAAAGTCTCTGTCTTTCTTTAGAGCTGCATAGTATTCCATGATGTACGTACACCACAGTTTATTGACCCATTTGTGGATCGATGGGCACTTGGGCTTCTTCCATGACCTAGCAATTATGAATTGGGCTGCAATAAACATTCTGATACAAGTATCTTTGTTGTAATGTGATTTTTGGTCTTCTGGATCCCATTGTACCTTTCATCAGCAAAATCTCTGTGCTAAAACTACTATTTTAAGTGACATTTTGCAATAACTTATAAATATTGTCAATTACATTCTGCAAATGCAACAGGGCATCATCAGTTTCATAAGATGCTGAAGGTGAAAGATGAGGTAGGTATTCCGTGTGGATTTTCCCTGTCATTCTAAACTGCATTGGCTGTCACAGGGACAGGTGTTAGCCACAATTTTGTCTCTGTGAGGACAGATAGTTAAATTTTATGAAGAACAGAATCAGCAATAGTAATTATCAAAATCAATAGGAATGTAGCATTCCTGTGTGATGTCATGTCAAATCAAAATAACTAAAGCTCAGTATATATGATATGTGGCAAAACAATCTAAGAATTTCAAGAAAAGCTATCTTTTTTCAAAATACTTCTTCAAAAGGAAATTTTAGATGAACATTCTCCAGAATTCGTAAAGGTCATTGATAAGCAGGATGATACGTGAGACTCATTTGAAGACTATGCAGCTGTTCTAGACCTACTGATTGGAGAATACAAGGACGGGTTTATTGACTTTGAGAATCGTGACATCACACCCAAATGAGAATTTCAGCCTCACATAGTTGCTATCACTGAGTCACGTGGAGAACGACAATGGAATTGATTGAGCTCTCAGCGGATAACATTTTAAAGTTGTTGTTTGATGCTAACAAACAACAACAGATCCAACTTGAAAGCAATTGGAAACATCCAATTGAAATACGGGAAAAAGCAGTAGAATACCCAACCTATGGCAAAATGCCCCCAAAATACTTTCTTGCTTTTCAACCGCTTATTGCTACAAATCTACCTTCTCCTACCTAATCCAAATCAGGATGCCCTTAAAGTCACAAGTAACCAATAACCCTCTAAAAATCAACTGACACTGCAAAACTCCAGGCTGCAACCAAATAGTCAAATGTTTTCAACAAAAAGCAGACACAACAAAGTCATTAAAAGGTTTAAATAGTTTTCATTTTTCTGATTTTATTAACTACAGATATTTATATTTTTATAATACAATGTAATTTTTAGGTATATCTAATTGAAGTTTCTTGAGTGCAGCCTTATCTCATTACAGCTAACGTGGCCTTCCATCATGCAAAGGTTCCCTGGCCCTACTCCAGAGGCATCTAATCCAAACTCCTCTATGAAGCAATTTCCTGACAACCTTTTTCAAAGCAACCAGTTGCCTTGTGGGATGACTTTACTCCAGTGTTCTCAGAAGTTTTTTATGGAATACTTCAGGAAACATTAATAGATGAGGCATGAAAACTAAATTAATCACTAGAATAGAGTTAGATTCTGTCGTCAACTAAGTTTGGGAAATGTTCTTCTTGGAGAAATTTAAAGCACACTAACACATTAAAGGATTCGAAGAGTCCAGCCATGAAGAAACCTGTTTCCTTTGTCGAAGCCAGAGATTCCTAAATTTATCCCTGTTTCATCTGCTAACGTCCAACTGGAGAGTAGTCTGTGGGGAAATAATCTGGGGTACAACTATCTTCATTGTGAGAAATGTCCTCATTTATTGCATAGAAGTTAGCCTCCCTGTCACTGTCACCCACTAGTTCTAATTCTTCCCTCAGGAGTTACTTTGAATACATCAAATCCTTCAAAGGTCAGCTCCTTGGCTAGCAGAAGCTAACATGTTCCTCAAAGGTCCTCTTGACCAGAAAATGAAAATGAAACCCAGCTTTAGTGACTACAACTGCACCTGATGTAACCTCTCAGCATCCTCTAGTTTGTCCCTGGCCTTCCTTATGTGGAGTGGCTAGACTTGGGCACAAGTCTCTAGATGTGATTTTATGAATGCAAAATATATATTCTTTCCCGTTGCTCTGGATGCCACACTGCTGAAAAGGGGGCTGGGGCAGCTCATGTCTGCTTTTGTAGAGGACCTGTTCACTGGTGCTTCACTTTCACCTAGTGTTCAGCTAAGTGCCTCCAGGCCTTTTTTTCCCTTGGCTGACTGCTAAACCAGTTCTCCCCGCCATTCTCTACTCACTGGGTGGATGTCAGGACACACTGCCTTCTTGTCTTGTCCTCCTCAAGCTTTACAAGCTACCAAGGCCACTTAATTCCTAGTTGTCAGCTCAGCCCCACTCTGAATTCTAGAAACATGGGAAGACACTTGCAGACCTGAGGTCTCTAACTCTGCAGGGCAGTGCTAGTCATTGCCTGATGACTCCCCAGGATCCTGTTCTGGAAGAGGGATCCAGCCTTTACTAATTACTCATACATATCTGGCTGGTGCTTGCTGAAGAGCAAGCTGGCACCATCACTGGCGTCCATACTCCCCTGATGTCACATGCAGCCTTGCTCTGGGAAGGCACCTTCTGCCATGCTTAGCTATCTCATGTTGTCTGTCTCCTGAGCTCTACCTGCCATCTGTGGGCTTGTCAGAAGTGGCAAACACATAGCTCGTGTGCTTGTGTGCTACCGATTTGGGAAACCTACCAGTTGTATTACCTGGGTAAATTTACTTAATCTTGTGAACCTTGCTTTTATCATCCTTAAAATGGGTATAATAATAGTACTTCATAAATATACTATAGCTGTCCTGAGAACTGAATGGAGGAAATGTTTGTAAAGAATTTAGCACGGTGTCTGTTCAATCCAGTAAATGTCAACTTAAAAAAAATCACACACAAATTACTTGTTCCAGACCCACTCAAATCATCATTGGGATTGTTTAGGATTTCATTATTAGAATTGTATTTAAGTCATTCTGGAAATTTTTCACCTATTTATCATGCTCCCCTTTAGAACTTCTGGTCATGGTATTTTACCCATCTTGTCTTTGAGGGTCTGATTTTTCTTTCCCTGCCAGGCTATTCCCAGCATTTCCTTCCTTGATTCATGAACTGTAAGATGATTGATCATCAGGTCCCAATGTATTATCTGCCATAAGCAACTACTTAGTCGTCTGAGTCCAAATAATGCTTCCTCTCTTATTTCTCTGTTTTCTCAGTAAAGCCACCCTAGAAGAGAAAGTCCTGTCTCTGAGGCAGATAGACCCGGGCACTATATGTGTAACACAAACCAAATGTTAGGACCTGGCCCAGCGACTCTGGAGCCTACTTATCAAAAACAAGCAAGGCTTGAGTCACTCTCCAGGGCACGGTAGCCAAGTCTTCCACATGGGGTCAGTTTAGACTGAGTACGTGGCCCAGGCCAGAAAACAGCATTCTCCTCGGTTGGCTGGATCCATCTCTCCCCAGATTGTTTTCAGAGGTCTTGGCACTTCCCATTAAGAGGTCACTGGGAGTGCACTTGGTGAGCACATGTGAAAGGATCACATTCCCAACATGGGGCTGGGAAAAGGCCTTAGTCAGGGGTTGTGAAAGAGGCTAGCAGGCCTGCAGAGCTGGGAGCTCACACCACAGCAGGATGCACAGCGCCGCCTGCCCCCCTCGCCCCCAGCCTTCCCCACCAGGCTCTCTTCCTTGTCTCTGGTTTTAAGAAGGGCTTAGGATTAAAAGACCAGAAGCTGATTAACCAGGATCCCAGTCACTTGCGGTCCTGGGAGAGGGAATGACAGAGTTTATCCAGGCTGACTTGACAAAGTCCAAGATCCAGGGATGACAGGGTCCCAGGCATCAGAAACAGGGTCCAGAGTAGGTTTTAGCTCTGGGAAACCAGGCAGAATCTGAGGTCTCGAGACTGGAGTAGTGCTGGCTGTGAGTGACTTTGGCTCTGAGTGAGTTTTGGGAAGTGGGGCCTTTGTCCTCATGGAGCTCACGACCTGGCCCCTGTTGATAGCATCTGTGGCTCTGGCACAGTCATGCCATGCTGGTGTGGAGCCTGGGCTGTGCTGTGTGTATCCTGTGACTGCCTTTGCTGGCACTCCTGCAGGCAGAGGTACTGCTGTCGTAACTTTCTGTGATACTTCCTTGCCAGCGGGAGCACTACCACCACCTTCACCTACCTGCTCCTGTGAATTTGTTCTACGCTCCTCCCCACCCCAGCCCCTTCTTCCAAGATTCAGGCCTTTTCAGTCTTCATCCAGGGACTCTGTTTCTGATGGCTGCTGTGGGAAGCTCCTTTCTTGTGGGCCAGCAGTTCACCCTCATTTGGGTGTATCAGTAGAGAAAAGGCTTAGAAAGCGGGAAGGAACCCTCCTGGCGTCACCGGCTTTTATGTCCATGGTGTGACTTGAAATAGTAATCTGATTTGTTGTACAGAAACCCATGTGGCAGCTTCTAATCCTACCTGAATCTCAGTAAAATGTGGGGTAACCCAAGGGCCCCATATAGATTGAGGTCTCATCAGGTAAACTCCTAACATCCAGGCATCCACACCATTGTTACTTCCTGCCTAACTTGTTCCCTGCTCCCAGGATTCAGGGGAATATTCCTGAAGACACCACCGTTTCCTCATCCCCTGGGTGTGCAGTACTCTTCATGAAGTTCATAAGCAGTTATAGGTCATAGGTGTGTTCTAAAATATAGATTAATTAGCAAAGAACTAGGAATACCTAAATGCCTATCTATAGGACAGCAGTTGTCTTAGCCCAGTTTTGTGTTGCTATAGCAGAATACCACAGACTGGGTAATTTATAATGAACAGAAATTTATTATTGGCTCATAGTGCCAATAATGGCTCATCCCATTTTGAAAAAGTTCTAGATAAAAGTATATCAAACTGTGTAATGTAGTGCCTATTTCTGTAAGGGAGATGGGCTCACAGGTGATATGCACATTCTGCTTGATATGTGTATGTTGCTGTATTAGCTACATTTTAGAAGCATATATTACCTTCATTATCAAAAACCTCAACATTATTGGCCGGGCTCGGTGGCTCATGCCTGTAATCCCAGCACTCTGGGAGGCTGAGGTAGGCAGATTGCCTGAGCTAACAAGTTCAGCCTGAGCTAGAGCCAGACCTCATCTCTAAAAATAGCCGGGCTTTGTGGTGGGCACCTGTAGTCCCAGCTACTCAGGAGGATAAAGCAAGAGAATCACTTGAGTCCAGGAGTCTGAGGTTGCTGTGAACTATGATGCCATGGCACTCTACCAGGGCTGACAAAGTGAGACTCTGCCTCAAAAACAAACAAACAAACAAATAAAAAACTCAACATTATCCAAAATTATATTAAAATATGGCAGGTGTTCATTTTACTAAAGGAATAAGCAAATAAGCTATGGTTTTTATGAAGAAGTATGTCCTTCAAGGACAGAGATGTTAATGACAAACCACTGAAAAGTATGTTGAATTATTGTTTAGATCAGGATCTTTGCTGGGGTCTCAGTATAGAAACCCATGTAGATCGTCACCGTGGGTCTGTGGTAGCAGGAACCATAGGATACAACCACTGGGCAACTCAGGGGCAACGGCCTTCACATCCCTGTGTAGCTGGTCAAGATTCAAATTCCCAGGAAAGAGAATCTGCTTGGTCAAGGTTAGATGTTTCCACTTCTGTACACACAGGTGGTGAGGATTGTGAACCTTCATGCAACAGAAGGGGAGTTTCTCCAAAGCAAAAATGCTGCTGTTTCTCTAAGGCCAGACAGGAGGGCAAGCAGATAAAAATTAACAGATTTCATCTGTAGTTAATTTTCTGAGCAGTGGCATTAACTTATACTGAATCAGCCACATTCTCTTGCCTATTGTAACCGCTAGCACATATTTTTGAGGGAAAAATGAATAATGACTAATAATACTACCCATGAGGAAGTAATACAACTGGTGTTAATTAGCTTATGAGGCTGAGAGTCACATCCTTGGCACCATTGATGTTGTGTTTGAACCAATGTAGTTCTTCAGCCATGGATTACACACCCAGCATCCACGCTCCCTGGGGGCCCCTGCGTCCCACACATCCAACTGAGCAGGGTGGCGCTCTAACATTTGTGTCCATCTGGCAAGCAGCTGCATCCTAGAACTTCCTCTGACCATTCGGTGTTGGGGAGTGCTTAGGACTGCTGATAAAAGCAGGCAGTTTTCACAGCTATTAAATAAGGGGGTCAGACCACACAATCTGCAAATTCTCACCCAGCTCTGATGATCGTGTGCGTAATTCACCCCAAAGTTGTCAGGCTTCTTAAAAGTGAAATGCCACCCAGCATCATCAGCCTCAGGCTTGTCTTGGAGCTGGATATCATATTATATTCATATTCCACTGACTTCTCAGATCCAGTGTCAGAACTTGGTTAGTAAGTGTATGTTGAGGTCATATGTTGCCTGGAGTAAATTTCAATGATGGCTTCCTGAGATGAAACATCTTTGTGTTCTTGGTTTCAAGATATTTTAGTCAAGAATCTCCAGAGAAACAGAACCAATAGGAGAGCTCTCTCTGTCTCTCTCTATCAAGATTTATTATAAGAATTTAGTTTATGTGATTATGGAGGCATGCAAGTCCAAATCCACAGTGTGGGCCAGTAGCCAGGATGCCTAAGAGAGCCAGTCCCGACAGTCTGCTAGTGAACTCCTTCTCTACTGGGGAGGCCGGTTATTTTGTTCTAGTCAGTCCTTCCCACTTTATGGAGAAGAGCTTGCTTTACCTAGATGTCACAGATTTAAGTGCAGATCCCATTCAGAAATACCCTCCAACTTGACATATAAAATTAACTATCCCGAAAGAATGAAGTGATTTGTATTATTTTCATCTCATTGGACTGATCCTTCAATATGATTTTTAAAATTTGTGTGTAGGACTAGGCACAGGCTGCCTCCTAAGTATGTCTTAAATAGTGTTTTATATCTCTGTAGACACTACCCTAACCCAGGCTGCTGGCCGCTCTCCCTTGGATAGCTGCAGCTGCCTCCCAACACCAGACTTGTGTTTTTTCTATTTATTCTCTACTCTTACAGCGAGAATACTCACTCTAAAGCCAAAAGTTGACAGTTTCTATGCCCGGTTTACAACCCTTCAATAGCTTCCCACTGTACTAAGAAAAAAGCTCAAATGCTTTAAAGTGTCTTCCTTGTTCTGGTCTTAAACTTCATCTACAGGAATTTCTTGAATCAGCCAGAGCCCCCAACTTACTGTTCCTTCTGTCTGAAACATGGCTGCTGCTCTTCTTTGCCTATGCCTCCCCCTTCTGATCTGGCCTTGAGTGTCTTTCCCTGTTGGAACCTCCCCAGTTAGATTCAGTACTCCTGTGCTTATTCACTTATTCATTCAAAAGATACTTATTGAGCCCTGGTGTGTGCCAGACACTGATCTGGTGCTGAGGATGTATCAGTGAGGTAAAAAAGGCTTCAGTCCCCATCACTCTGTGGCTTTCTAGATCATACTTCTCTACCTTTTCCTATGTGATTCCTATGGCTTGTGAATAAACTTTTTTTTTCCCAACACTGTGATAACTCTTCCACAATTGTGCCTCAAACTACTATTGGACATAATAGATGTTTAATAGGTATTGATGACTCCATAGGAATGAGCAAAGTCATATAGTATTTTGCTGCTGACTTGGCCCCCGACCCCAGCCAGCAACCTGGTCCTAACCTTTCCTCCCTTTCTGCTGATCCACAGATCTAGAGCTCTAGGGCTCTTTCCTCTTCTGTGCTTCCCAAACTACCTCTCACTCAATATTTACCCATACTCCTTGTTCACATGTAGTTCACGCTCAAAGGCAGGAGCCGATGCTCCTCTGCCTTTGCAAAAACCAGCCTGGCTCACCCAGGAATTCTTAGGAGACCTGAGTCTCTGCTTGGATTTAGTTATTTGCTACTCAAATAACATAAATATTTCAGGTCAAAAGTCATATGAAATGAACAGTAGTCTTCAAGAAATGTGCCGTATTTGGTAACTAAAGAATAGAAAGTTCTGGGAATTAATTTCCTTAGAAATTACATAAGGCTTGGCATAGTGGCTCACACCTATAATCCTAGCAGTCTGGGAAGTGGGAGGTTCATTTAAGGTCAAGAATTAATGACCAGCCTGAGGAAAGCAAGACCTCATCTCTATCAAAAATAGAAAAATTGACAGGACGTTATGGTGGGAGCCTGTAGTCCTAGTTACTTAGGAGGCTGAGGCAGGAGGATCACTTGAGGCCAGGATTTTGAGGTTGTTGTGTGATAAGCTGAGGGCATGGCACTCTTGCCTGGGCAACAGAACAAGACTTTGTCTAAAAAAAGAAAAGAGAGAGAAAGAAAGAAGGAAGGAAGGAAGGAGAAAGAAAGGAAAGGAAAATACCAAAAATAGTGTAGCTTCTGCCCACACACAGTGTGTTTCGAGTTGATTTAGTCACTGTAATTTGATAAGGCTGGGTGATTTTAGTGGATGAAGAACTAGCTCTTATCTGAAGACTCTGTGTGGACACACTGCTAAGTCTTCCAAGAAGTTACCTGGTTTCCTGGCTCTGGTTCACTACATTCTTTTTAGAGTAGATGGTGCTGCCAGAACAACTTCCTATGTGGACCGTGTTCTGATCCTTTATCAGCCAGAGATCCCTCTGTCAGCAGTCTCCTTGTTAATCTCCCACCAATTCTGACTTGTATCCACCTCACCAGTCACTTTGCATTTCTAATGACTTGGTTTCTTTTCTTCATTCTCTCCTTACATCTGAATGCTGCCATGATTCCCTGAAACCTGCTTCCTCTGGGATGGGTTCCCTCCTTGCCTTGCTTTTCCTGTAGCTCATTCTTCCAGGAATTTGTGAAACCACCTGTACCAGTTGGCCCTTATACATTGATGAAGAGGGACAAGATGAGAACTAGAGTAAGGACCCCAAAACTCTGCAGAAGGAACAGGCTTAGCTAAAATAATGGGAATAATCACCCACCATCCAGGGATAATACTCACTGTTCTCTTGTTTGCTACTTTACCTTGGAGCAGTGGTTCTCAACCTTCCTAATGCCACAGCCCTTTCACACAGTTCCTGTGGGTCGCAACCCACAGGTTGAGAACCGCTGCCTTGGAGTCATGCATAGTTGTTGGTTATAAAGTTTCTTAACTTTCTCAGGATCTAATATCACCTGTTGAGAACCTAGGAGTAGTTTCTGAGATATCTCCCAGGTCCTACATTCCAGTGGATTGACTGACCCACCCAGACCAAGGAACTGACTCGACTGGTCTTGAATGCCCCCCACCCAAGGAATTGCATTCCAGTAACTGGCCCATCCAGACCGTGGGCCGTACCAAAGGACTGGTGGTTCCTCCCCACCACACGCAAAACCCAGCCAATTAGCAGACCCTGATTGCCTAATCCTCTGCTCACCAAACTATTTTTAAAAACCCTTTGTACACAGTTACGGTCTAATAAAAAATATATAATAAATAAATAAACCCTTTCTCCCCAATTCTGGGAGAGGCAGATTTGAGAAAGTCCTCCTGTCTCCCTGCTTGGTGTTATGTGGTAACCTATGTTCTCTGCTGTAAACCCTGCTCTCTGGGTATCGGCTTCCTTGTGGCAGCAGGCAGATGGGCCTGGTTGGGCAGCAACGTTTGGATCTTCCTGTTCGCCTAGTTCCCACGCCTGGCTCTTTCCTACTTGCTTCTGGATTTCTTGGTGCTGACAACTTACCTACGCAGACGTCTATCATCCTTGCAGGTGATGCCTAACCTCTTTGCTATCCACAGGGTCTCTGAGATTTGGCTCTTCCGTTTCTGGACTATCTTACAGCCAACTTAGTCCAGGTAGGAGCATCTCTGCCCATCTGCTGGTCAGCTCTTTGATGAGTTTGGAGAGAGACTAAGAAAAAGAAGGGTGGGGGAGATTGGTTTGTAAATACAATCTTTTCTTCTCACTCTGATCGGGTGGCTAATAGGAAGTAAAGAAGAGGAAAGACAAGTGTCACAAACTCAGAAACACTGGCCAGCTTTTCTTGTGGAAAGTCTTATGGATTCCTGCTCTGGGATAGATCTATTCCTGAGATTCGCTGTTCTAGAAAGCCTCATCAGTTTCTGTCCAAGCAGAAGAGCCACACCCCTTAACTGTCAGTCTTCTATAGAAACTGTCACGTTAACGCAACCTTAAGGTGGAAAACTCAGAGACAAATGTCATTTTCCACCATCTGAGTTTTCACTAATCTTCCAGGCCACCCATTTATGTGAAAGCAAGGCTTGGACTTCAGTTGCTGTTTCCTCTAAAAGGTCTGTGCTTACACACTATCTTTATATTTTCTTTGTGATCAGTGGACATATGAGTGAAGTTGCCACCCTGTAATCCCAGCTACCCAGTTGGGGGAAGCTAACTGAATTCACTTACAGCTGTTTCCTTCTCCATGTTCAGCTTTAAATGGCCTAGCTTGGAATGCTGGGTATTTTAGAACAATCACCTGTCATGGTCTGTAACACAAGTAGTTACTGTTGCACGCTTACTGTGAGCCAGGCACAGCTGTGTGCCTCCTGAAACTGAAAACAAAGCCCTGGTTTGTATTGCTGCCTGTGTCCATGTTGTAAATACATCATGGCAAATTTCAAGCTACCAAAGTTGAGAAGAGTTGAGGATCAGAACTGTAAAGAGACAAGCAGAATAGGGTCTTACAAGGCAGTAACAGCTGTTCTAGCACAGTGTAGGCATTTTGCAAATGCAGTCTCTTCCAATTCCCATTATATCCCTCTTGAAGTGGATACTATTGTTATCTCCATTTCACAGATCAGAAAAACGAGATTCAAGGAGATTAAACAACTTCCCAAAGGATACACTCACAAAGGGGAATAGCAGACACCTCTCAGGGGCCTGCTGGGCCCTCCGAGCATGGAAATAAAGGAAAATCTTGAGTTCTTTCAGAAGTTAGCTCGCCTTAAAGTCTAAGTGGGGATTACAGTGATCCTCCAGGCAAGCCAGAGTCACAGGATGTTTGGTTCCCCATGGAAACTTAACACATGTTCTTGAGTTGTTTTTCAGAAGCATCCACTGGATGAAAAATGCAGATAAAAGGGAATTGAGAAATAGGATTCTGATCACTCTTTCTTTGCTCTAAATTTCTCCTTGAGGCTCCCACCACAGCCATTTTAGCATTCTTTTTGCTAATCCAAAAATCTAGCCATGCCTCCAGCCCTCTTCAGGATATCCTGCCTTTTTGGGCCAAGCCAATGTATAATCTTCATGTATTTGTTAGGTAATTAGCTAGAAATTCAACTCTCTTAAGGAAGGAGGACAAGGGGGAGGCTCTCAGACTCTGATCTTGGTGCCACCTACTTTAATTTTTTTCCCAAGTGATTGCTCATAACTGGGAAGGAGGGAATGTCCTACCTACCTACCAATCAGAACTTGGTGTGCCAACTGC
Organism: Galagoides demidoff; assembly: GCA_963574575.1. NCBI lineage: Eukaryota > Metazoa > Chordata > Mammalia > Primates > Galagidae > Galagoides > Galagoides demidoff. The sequence continues at coordinate 9,599 of CAUYQV010170912.1, read as the reverse complement.
AAAAGGATTTAGAAGACCCTAGCCTAGTGACAGTTACAACAGTGTTGAAGGTGACCTGGAATGTCCTTATCAAGAGTCATTAGCTCAAATCTATATTGTGGTTCAATGGGCTCTCAGAGAAGCTCATGAGAGGTCCACATGTCCAGGAAGACTCTGGTTCCAAGGTTACCTCTGAACCACAAAGTAGGCCCAACCCAGACAGCATAAAATAGAAGTGCTGGCTGTCACTCAGGTCTCTGCCATGGCAGTGGGGCACATTCACTGCCTATGGCAAGTGTATTTCCCGAGGTAAGCCTTCTTTCTCTGTAAACCTTTGTCTGCTCTGTAAGCCTGTATCTTCTCTTATTCTTTAAACCTATTTTTCTCTTTTTCAATAAATTTTCTTTCATGTTTGCCTTACTTTGGGGCGTCTGGTCATTTTTTGACAAAGAACACTCCAAGAACCAAATGTACAGACAGGTACCTAAAACCCTGGCATTTTAGGACACAGGTAGCTGTCTCAAAACCCAACATTTCGATTTATAATTTACCCGAAATGTACACCTACCATTCAAACCCCGATGTGTAAGCCATCTGGGAGTTGGGATTGTAAGTGGTAGCTGCTTGTTCTCCCGGCATGGCTCCTGTTCTTCCACTGTAACTCTCAGCTCTGGGGGCGCGTGGAGTGAGAATGACATGGGGTCAGTCAGGCCAGGGCCGACGTGACACAGCTGCTCAGCTCGGTTAGGTCCTCAGTGACCTTTGCCTCCTATCTCTCATTCTTGTTTTGTCAATTCAACTTTAACCTGAAGGTGGATATTTGAGTAGTTCAGGGTGATTGACTTAAGAGATTAACTTTTGAATTAGAAATGTTGTTTTGGGTTGTCATGGGTTATGGCAATTATTGTTTATTATGGGCCATGGGTTATGACAATTACTATTGTTTAAGCTAAGGCTTAGTATGGTTCTTGCTTTTAACTTTTATGGACAAAATTATGATGTTGGAAAGAGTAGAATAGAACAATCTTGGAGAGGCTACTCTTGCTATTCTCCAGAATTGCTGGTCTTCTACTAATAGAGCCTGTGGACCTATCCTCGTCTCTGAATATTGGCTGGACAGGGACAGGCAGCTAGACCCCCTTCATCTGGGCACAGCTTCAGTGTCTGGTTCTACTGCACTGGGTGAGTGGACCCAGCTGGGTTCAGTAACATGTACCCCAAATTTGTGCCCAGTGATAGATATAAAAGATCCCAGAATCTATTCACTTCATTCCTTTATTTGCATGGAACAAAGAGGCTTCTGAATCTATAACATCTGATTTCCTGAACTTTATAATGTTCACCAAAAGATATCTTACCCTCCTACAGCCAGAGGAAAGTAAAGAGCACTTCCCTTCCCTGTTTCCCACAGAAATAACCTGTAGAAGTGTTTTTTTTCTTTGCCAATCTTTTCCCTTTGAAAGGACACGAAGGTAATGGAAGGAGTTCCGAGTGAACATCTCTTGTTGGTTTGGCTGATATTTTGTGATCTAGTCTCTTCCCAAGCTTAAAAAGTATCTTCAAGTTCACTGCACGTCTATCAACTCAAGGTTAAATTTGCTAGTATCCAAATTACTGGCGTTTCCATTTACTGCAGGGAATTCTTTTCTCTGGATGAGAAATACTCATGCAGAAATGTTTATTTTGGGGGACCCAGACTTGTATTCACCAAATAGAGATGTTCTCATCGGTTGTTATGTGTGTTGAGAAAGGGTCTTCTGGGTCTCATTTAGGGGTACACACCTATATACAATTTCATCCCCTAGTCAGAGCTGTGTGGAGAATTAGTAGGTTACAAAGAAGGCAAACTGTTTTCTTGACTGTCACAGTGATCAAACCAGTCAAATGTCTCTGTCATTAGATCAAAATTTCGTTTTTTTTTCTCTGAACTAAGTATGGAGATAGAACTGCAGTTTTTGATGGTCTTATGTTTTTATAAAAGTCAAATTTGTTGTGCATGCACAGCCTGAAACAGATCGTATAAGTTTGGAAAATTGAATTCATAAAAGGACAAAAAAGACAAGTGGATTCGCTCATGCTAATGCCTCCAGATGGTGCTGAGCACAGAGCACAGCCCTGCCCTTGACATATCTTGCATATACGTCTCTTATTTCAGCCCTCTTGTGTTCTTGAAAACTCCCCTATAGCAGAGAAATTCTTATGAAGTTTAAATCTAAAGGGGAAGTCAGAACTATTTCCTATCAGCCAGACCTCGGTTCCCTATTCACAGTGACTTTTACTTGTTAATTTTCTTAACCAATGGCAAGAGAGACACAAAGTGCTGAAGATCAGTGAAAGGTTGAGGGAGTCTCTGTCTCTCTACATTCCCTAAGGGTATTTTGTACCTCAAATAGACTCCTTTCCCTGCCGCCCTTCTGAATTGGTAACCAGAGCCTGCTGCCACCACTGCTCATCCATTTCCACTCTATTGCCCTAGTCTTCAGCACTACCTTCTGATGAACGGTTTCCAAGGCAACCAGAGTAACACCTCCTAGAGTCTGCCACCTCCTAACTGCAGAGATGAAAAGGGTAAAGGAAACACCTGCTAAGAGAAATCAATCTGCAACATAGGCATTTAACAGGAATTGCAGTTTAATCAGCAACAATTATTTAAGACCAACATCCAAAATGAATGGTCAAATTTCACTCTGCCTTTGCTGGTTGGTATTATTTTCTTTTTTGGCATTGCTCCCAGATCATTCATATTCATCTTTTTGTTAATTGATTCCAATTTCTCGAAGGCAATGGACTAAAATAATGTTTCTCAAGCTGGAGGTAAGGACTCTTATAAGTCCTTTTGATACAGAGAAAGAACAGAGATAGAAAACGCAAACAGGAATAATTAGCTGTCTCCAGAATATTTTTCCTTCAATTTTTTCTGCTTCCCAGACTTCCTGCTTTGCTTTTTTCTTTCCTGACTTCTTCACAAGTCAAACTAACATTGGTGACTGACAGGAGAAAGATGACCAAGGTACCAAATAATGTATATGAAAAGATAACGAGGTAAAAGATGGTTTTGCACTACCTCTCAAGATTTACTTATCACTGAAGGCATATGACTTATTTCTTTGAAAAGACCTGAAGTGTAGACCCCCATGACCCCTTCATTGTCTGAGTTTTATTTATTCATTTAACCAATATTTGTTCTAAATGAATGTTCCAGATACACCAAGAGGAACATGATAGACAACTTCTCACAGAGATCACAATGATAATTTTTTCCTACAACCATTTGGTTGCTTAGGAATTAAAATAATCTCTGCTGAACTAAGATAAGGGCAACAAAGTGACTAAGTTTGCCAGAAATGACTAAGATTAAGAGTGCAGCTGCTAAATAGGTTATTACAAAATAAATTCAAAACGTATGCCATCCAAATGAGCAGAGTCTGCTGGGGATAAGGAAGCAGGTATCCCCAGGACTTAGAAGGGACACCATGGGTAGATAACAGGGTAGATAAGCTCTGATCCTGGAGAAGAGGTTTTCTGCTACTTGCTGTTTTTATTGTTTAGTGCCTCCAGGTGACCTTGATCCTACAGGTCACAACTCCAAAAAGGATATCTCAGAGCTACCCAAGAACGATGATCCATCTTGGGGATTGGGGAGGAAAGGCAATGGGATCATCTTTTTCAGTTTTTTATTTATTATTTTGTGCAAGTAGTTCTCTTAAAAAAGAAAAGAGTAAAAAATGTACTTTCTTTTATATTTTCCTGCATGCTCACTTCTACTGGTACTCATAATTTCTTCATGTGGATTTGAGATCCTGTCTGGTGCCATTTCTTTTCAGTCTTTAGTATTTCTTGTAAGGCAGATCCACTGTCAGTTAATTCTCTCAGCTTTTACTTATCTGGGAAATGTCTTTATTTGACCTTCATTTTTTTTCCCAGTGACCTCTGAACTCTTTATTGGTATAAAGACATGTTGCTCCTACTGCCTCAGTGCCCCAGAACTTTGGTGTTGTTGGTCTCAGACACCACTTTGCTGTCCACTATCCTGCGGGTGGTGGTCTTTTGGATGGTTTGCATGGAGTTGCTGCTATTCAGGGCATCACCAAGGTTGAAGTCCTTCCTGTCTTCCAGCAGGTGGTGGTAGGTGGTGATCTCAGCCTCTAGCTTGACCATGGTGTTCAGCAGTGCCTCATACTTCTGGGCTGGGTGCTGCCCCTCTGCCCAGGTCTGTGCCAGCTCTGACTCCAAATGCAGCAGGACCCCATAGAGATGCTCCATCTGCATTGTGTAGTGGCTGTTCTCCAAGCTGGACTTCAGATTTCTTGTGGAGTCCAGGTGGATCTCCAGAGACTGGACAGTATGTTTTAGCTCTATGAGGATCATCTCAGCAGACTGTGAGGTGACCACTGATCTGCTGGGACCAGTACTTGTCCAGCTCCTCTCGGTTCTTCTGAGCCAGCTCATCATACTGGGCCTGCATGTCTGCCATGAACCTGCTCAGGTCCTAGGATTTGGGAGCTTCTACCTCCACAGACAACCCAGAGCTGGAAGTCTGGGCTTGTAGGCCTTTTATTTCCTCCTCATGGTTCTTCATGAAGAGCAGCTCTTCTTTGAGAGCCTTGATCTGTCTCCAGCTGCAAATGGAGTGGCATTGGTATCCTCAATGACCTTGTGGAGCCATGGGTATTGCTCTTCACAGACTGGTGCATGGCCAGCTATGTCTCACACTTGACTAGATCTAAAGTCATCAGCAGCAAGACGGGCATTGTCAATCTACAGAAAAATGCAGGCATTGTCCACAGAGTTTGCAAAGATCTGTGCCTTCAGGTCCCCGATGATCTTGAAGTAATGCTCCCAGTCTCTGACCTGGGGCCCCTTCTTCTCCAGGTGTTCCCAGATTTTGCTCTCCAGCCTCTGATTATTGGTCTCCAGGTTCCTCACTCTGTCCAGGTAGGAGGCCAGTTGGTCATTCAGTTCTTACATAGCCTCCTCAGTCTGGATGCCTCCATTCCCACCAGAGCCCTGGCCATCTCTATGGCCAGGGCCCCAGGTGCCCAGGTGCCCCAGAAACTGTGGAGCAGGACATGGAGATCCAGGAGCCCAAGCCTGTGCTGGTGGCGGGCTGGACGCTTTAACTTGGTGCCTGGACTAAGCCCAGGGACCAGTAATTGGTGGAGAAGGTGGTAGAGTAAGTGGTGAAGGGCATGATCTCCGAAGAGGAAGAGGAGACCTAGGGTTACCTTCATATTTAAGTATAGTTCTGCTGGATATAGAATTCTTGGTTGATAGTTCTTTGTTCATTTGGGACTTTGACTTTGTAATCCCACTGCCTTCTAGCCTCCATGGTTTCTGATGAGAAGTCAGTTATTTATCTTATTGAGGTTTCCACATATGTGTGTTATTTTTCTTTTGCCATTTTCAAAACTTTTCCTGTGTCTTTTGATGGCTTGGCTTTGATGTGTCTAGGTATGGATCTCTGTGTTTATCCTACTTGAGGTTTGTAAAGATTTGGGGATATATGATTAATTGTTTTAAAATCAAATTTGGGACATTTTCAACAATTATTTCTTTGACAAAAATATATATTGTTCCCTGCAACTCTTCCTTCTCCTTCTTGTATTCCCATGATGTGGGTTTAATGGTATCTCAAGGTCTCCAAGACTATTCATTTTATTTTTCTTCTTGCTATTCTTCAGATTGAATATTCTCTCTACTTTCAAGCTTGCTGATTTTTTTCTTCTGCCAGTTCAAATCTAATTTTGAGCTCTTCTTGTGAAATTTTCATTTCAATTATTGAACTTTTCAACAGCTGAATTTCTATATCTTTATTATATTCTCTCATTGATGAGGCATTATGGTATTTTATGTAATTATTTAAACATGGTTTATTTAATTTCTTTGAACATATTTATAGTGGTGATTCTAGCCTTTACCTACTAAGTCCTACCTCTGGCTTCTCTCAAGGAAAGTTTCTGTTTATCACTGATTTTACTCTGTATTGGCATATATTCTTCCTCTTTCTTTGCATTTCTGGTAATTGAAATAAAAACTGGATTTCTTTTATTTTTTGAGACAGAGTCTCACTCTATTGGCCTTGGTAGAGTGCTGTGGTGTCTGTCATAGCTCACAGCAACTTTAAACTCTTAGGCTCAGGTTCATCAAACTTTTTGCCTTAATCTCCCAAGTAGCAGGGACTACAGGTACCTACTGCAATGCCTGATAATTTTTTCTATTTTTAGTCTTGCTCTTGTTCAGGCTGGTCTCTAATTCCTGAGCTCAGGTGATCTACCTGCCTTGGCCTCCCAGAGTGCTAGACAGATGTAAGGCACTGTGCCTGGCCCACATTTTAGATAATACATTGTAGCCACTCTGGATTATGGTCCTCCAAAGGAGTTATTTTTCTTGTTTGTTTGTTTAGTGACTTGTCTGAACTGATCAACTATCTTCAGATCTTCAGTGTGTGGCCACTAAAGTCTCTGATCCAGTTTTTAAATTTTTTGATTATTGTTTTTATTTTAAAGTCAGGTTTCCTAGTGGTCACTCCTGTGTCAGCATAGCTAAAAATGGTCATCTGATGATTGCTCAGAAGTTTACCTCAAGCACTTTGGGCCACCAGAGATTCTGCCCACTGCCAAGGGATCTATGTGTGGATTGGTGTACACATTTAGATATTTTACAGCTCTACCTTGACATTCACTTTTTGCATGTACAGAGCCTCTTGGTCAGCCAGAAGCCCTGGGCCCTCTTTGATCTTTCCTGAGTAGGCATGCAACACTGTACATGTGTACAATCTTCCAAATCCCTAGGGATATACCAGAGCTTTTTAATTCCCATGGCTATCTCATTTTTCCTCTTATACCTCTTAAATTTTTGGCTGGTTTCTTGCTTGTCCCTACTGGTATTGCAGACATAGGCAGCTGTTACGTTGGCCTTCTAAATTGTTTGCCAGTAATTGCTATTGATTTGACAATGCCCCAGGTATGGGGATTTTGGGGGGAGCTTCAAATCAGATTAGCCCCCTCTTTGGCAGTGAGGCTGCCCATCTTTATGGCTATTGGACCATATGCCTAGGAATAGGAATAGCTCCAAATTAAATGCCACAGATAGCACTGTTCTTACCAAGATTCAGTAGTTTTTCTTGAATAATTTATCATCTGCCTTTAGTTATTTACAGAATTCTGAAATAATTCCTTCTGATAATTTTGCCAGTTTTGTGATGGCTTTTTAAAGCAGGATATGTCAAGGTCATCATTATACCATTACCATTATGAAAAGTGCCCAGGTCTCTCAGCACCTCTGTTTGGCATTTGGAACTATATTCTTAATTATAAGAAAACTCTCAACACAAAAACTAGGTGAATGACTGGTTGGTGTGGTAATGAAATAATTGCAATTAAAAGTCTATTCACATCACTTAAAAACAAATTCAGTGTGAAACATATGCAAGCCAAAAGATATCTAGATTTGCCATCAAACAGTGTTTAATAACTAGCCTTTTGGAGCTATCATGCTATTTTATGTACATAACAATTATTGCAGTTGTCAAATTACTTTCTAATAATCTGTTCAGGGGTCTGTATTCACCACTAACCTATGAACTCCTTGAAACAGGTATTTCATTTTAATAGTCTAAGAAGTCTCTCAATGTTTGGCCAGAGTTCATAGGAGGTATTCAATAAATTCTTGCTCAACATTGTTGAATGTTGGCAAAGTTAACATAGAGATATCCCAGGCTGAGGGCAATGCTAATCATGTCTAAATTGTGGAACAATTTGGACCTTGTTTCTAAAAGATTAACCTTTGGGCATATAAATTTTAGCAATTAAATTGAGTTGTTCTTTTATACATACCCTGTAAGTGATTATCTATAACCTAATTTGGGATTGACTTTTGAGATGTCTTTCTTTCAAGTAGTATATTCCCTAAAGAAAAGTGCTAAAATCATTTCAGGTACTTCTGTTGTTTAATGGCACCTTTGTGACTTATGCTAACTTGTGACATGTGTTTGTAATAGCTTTAATAAATTATTTATCAACCATATTGACAGTACCTGATATATAAAGCTAAACACACTTTTTAATTAGGCAGTGATTAATTACAAAGGATTTAATTATTTTTAGTACCAAATTGTTGATGGCTGAGGCTTCAGCTCCCCATAATGCAGTGGAATCACTTCTGTGGTGAGTTACCACCTTTACAATAATTCTTTTCTTTTCTTTTACTTTATTTTTTTTGAGACAGAGTCTCACTCTGTTGCCCTGGGATTGAATGTTGTGGTGCCATGGTACACAGCAACCTCAAACTGTTAGGCTTAAGTGATCCTCTTGCCTTGCCCTCCCAAGTAGCTGGAACTATAGGGCCCACTACAGTGACCTGTTTTTTTCCCTCTTCTTTTTTTTTTTAAGACAGAGTCTCACTATGTCCCCCTTGGTAGAGTGCCATGGTGTTACAGCTCGCAGCAACCTCAAACTCCTGGGCCCAAGCAGTTCTCCTGCCTCAGCCTCCCAAGTAAATGGGACTACAGGTGCCTGCCCACAATGCCTGGCCATTTTTTGGTTGTATTTGTCATTGTTGTTTGGTAGGCCCAGGCTGGGTTCAAACCCACCATCTCCAGTGTATGTGGCTGGTACCCTAGCCACTGAGCCATTTTTTTTCCTATTTTTATTAGAGATGGGGGTCTCGCTCTTGCTCAAGCTGGTTTCAAAACCTTTAGTTGAAGCAATTCACCTACCTTGACCTCCCAGAGTGCTGGGATTATAGGTGTGATCCACCACACCCAGCTCTTTGCAGTAATTCTGAATGTAGAGACAAGGGTATTGTCTCTGTTTTCTTCATCTTAAGTGTGAGATTGACTTTCCCTGTAATTTTACATGGTATGGCAGATTGCTATGGCTAATGAGAATTTATTAAAATTTAAAGATAAGGAGAAGGAAGTAACCAGATTGCACAAGGACAGAATCTCTGGGGGTCCCACCTCAGACATACTCTCCGGTTCTCACACATAAGAACTCCGGTTCTCTGGAGCTCACTTCTACCTCTGGAATTCTAGGCTTCTCCATGACCCAAGCCTGAGCCTTACTCACTCCTGGCTCTAAGAGAGTTTCCCTTCTGCCAGACTAAGGCCTACCTTCCGAGTCTTCGCTCTCAGATCCTTTGTTGCTGTCATTGCCCAGTCTCCAGCAACCTGGATATTTATCTCCTTTGAAGGATACTTCAACTCACCTCACCAGAATATAGCCTAATTTTGTGACCTCCAAAAGGATTATCCCACACAAGCATAGCTTCACTACAATTTTTCCAAACCTGGCTCAGTTGCTCTGAAACAAAAGCAGTTATTTTAGGGTGACCAGAGACGTCCTGCTTTTGGCGGGACAGTCCCGATTTTTTAACAATTTGTCCCGCGTCTTGCGGTGTTTTTAAAAAGTCCCAATTTTTGGAAAGAATGCACGAACAGGCGGGAGAACAGTAAAGGAATATACGGTTTTCGGCTGCCGTGTGGCTATTTCACCAGGATATGAGTTTTATATTATTTTTGTTAATTTTATAATGTTAAACTGTAATAATAACAAATAATTGTTGAGAAGTGATTATCAAGAACTGCTTATCAAAGTTTGCATTGTTGTCAGCCCCCCTCA
>CAUYQV010170911.1:0-15321 GCA_963574575.1 Galagoides demidoff | reverse complement strand
GGGATATGGGAGGAGGGAGGGTATTGGGGGGACCTCATCTAACGTGCATGAGGCATTGGTACATTTCAAAGCTATTAAGAAATGAGTATAATTGTGATGGATGTGTTACTTAGTTCAATGTAAGCATTTCACATTGTATATCAAAGCAGTACCCTGAACCCCATAAATGCATCAATGTACAAAGTTATGATTTAATAAAAATAATTTAAAAACATGAGGTGGTGCCTGTGGCTCAAAGAAGTAAGGTGCTAGCCCCATATGCCAGAGGCGGCAGGTTCAAACCCAGCCCCAGCCAAAAACCTCAAAAAAAAAAATCTCATTTGTGGCAGCACCTGTGGCTCAGTGGGTAGGGCGCCAGCCACATACACTGAGGGTGGCAGGGTCAAACCTGGCCCCGGCCAGCTAAAACAACAATGACAACTGGAACAACAACAACAAAAATAAAGTAGCCAGGCAATGTGGCGGGTGCCTGTAATCCTAGCTACTTGGGAGGCTGAGGCAAGAGAATCGCTTTAGCCCAAGAGTTGGAGGTTACTGTGAGCTATGACACCATGGCACTCTACCAAGGGTGACAAAGTGAGACTCTATCTCAAATAAATAAATAAATAAATAAATAAATAAATAAATAAATAAATAAAAGGGAAAGGGCTTTCCTCAAATACCAGCAGCAGTCCTAACAATATAGGTGAACCGGTTTATTAAAGTTAGGAAAACTGAGATCAGGGGTTGTAGGCAATGTTAATTTTAGGGCCTCAAAGGAGTCCAATGCCTCTGAGGGCAAGAGATTAGGTTCTAGAATAGTATCTGGGAAGAAGGCATATAAAGATTGAGCAAGTGCAGTGGCTCACAACTACAATCCTGTCCTCACTTTATTTGTTTGTTTATTTATTTATTCATTCTTAATTTTTCTTTTTTGAGACAGCATCTTTTTTTTTTTTTTGAGACAGAGACTCACTTTGTCACCCTTGGTAGAGTGCTGTGGCGTCATAGCTCACAGCAACCTTCAACTCTTGGGCTCAAGTGATTGTCTTGTTTCAGCCTCCCGAGTAGCTGGGACTACAGGTGCCTGCCACAATGTCCAGCTGTTTTTAGAGTGGGGGGGTCTTCCTCTTGCTCACGCTAGTCTCAAACCTGTAAGCTCGGGACAATCCACCCACCTCGACCTCTCAGAGTGCTAGGATTACAGGTGTGACCCTCCGTGCCTGGCCCTCACTTTATTTATTTTTATTTTTCAGAAAAACTAGCCAGGAGTTGTGATATGCATCTGTAGTCCCAGCTCCTTGGGAGGCAGAGGCAAGGGGATTGCTCAAGCCCTTGAGTCTGAGGTTGCTATGAGCTGTGATGATGCCACAGCCCTCAACAAAGGTTGACTGAGGGAGACTCTGGTTCAAGAAAAAAAAATCAACTCATAATTGTAAGTGTTGGGGGAACTAACACCGTCACACACAAACCCTTTTCTCCTTCTTCTCCTCCACCACTCCTCCTAAGACACAAGGATCTAGCAAGCCCACCCCACAGAAGTCCATTCTAAGAGACCCTAACCTGACAGGCAGCCTGTAGAATGGTCCCACTCCCCACAGCCCCGTATAAAAGTGGTCTCTTACTCCCCCCAACCATCTTAGAGGCTTAGATCTAATCATGGCAGATGCCATCTTTGCACTGCCTAGGCAGGTCACCCTCCCCTTTCAATTGACATGGACTGAACATCTCCTCTGCAGCCTCCCTCCTCTCTGGGTGACCGGTTGCACCTTTCACATGATGTGATGACTTGGATCTGGTAGCAGACTAAATGGCTGGTGGCTTAACTGTATCTCACTACTGCCTGTCCCAGTCACCCCAGTTTTCTCAGACCTGATTCCAACTGTGCCCAGACCTGACTCTGCTGAGCTTCCTGTCTGTCAAGATTCCTAGAGGATTTCACCCCAACTGCCATTCAAATGTGAGTTAAGATTTCTAAATAGCTTCAAACAGAACCCTCCTAGGCCTCTTATGGCCTTTTGTCTCCCTTATTTCTTATCTTTGCTAGTTCATTCCAGTCTAATTTGAGGGTTTGTCCTAGCACTGTCCTCTCTTCTGGGGTCTAGAACCTCAGTTCATTTTGTTTTTTTCAGTTCTCACTTCCGGCCCAGTGCTGGACCCTAATTTAGGCTTTGTGTTTCTTCATTCATTCGTTCATGCCTAACTAGAGGGATCTGGCCTAGTGCTGTGCTCCCTTCTGGGGCCTGGGACCCCAAATCTTCTGGTTTTTATTTTATTTTCACTTCAACCCCCAACACTGAACCCTCTTTTAGGCGTTTTAAGGTCCCAGGGACCTTAAGTTCTCTCAGAAAAATTAGGGACACCTGACTTTTCTCAGTCTTTCTTCTTTTTTTTGCAGTTTTTTTTTTTGGGGGGGGGCTGGGTTTGAACTTGCCACCTCCTGCATATGGGGCTGGCGCCTACTCCTTTGAGCCACAGGCACCGCCCCTTATCTTGTTATTTTTGTTTTTCACTCCTGGGTTTTGGGAAACAAGGGATGCCTTCTTTTTCACTCAGGTAAAGGAGAGACAGCTAAGATATGGGAGCTGGCCCTTTCACCCCCTCCCCTCTCAACAGAGAAACCCCAGGGGTGTCTCCTTCAACCTCAAATTAGAAAATGGGAACTTTAATTTTAATATCTTAAAGAACTCAAATAATTTTTTCCAAAAACAAATGGCAAATGAACTGAAATCCTCTATCTTCAGGCCTTCTCTCCATCACTCCAACACTTTTCCCTCTACCCTGGTCCACCTCCCTATCTTCCCTCCTCCCGGGATTTCTCCAGCTCCTACTGCCCCTCCATCTCCTAACCACCCCTAGCATCTCAAGGCCCTCTGCTCTCCCCTACCCCACTGATCCCGGGACTTCTCATGGCTTCCCCTCGCCCCTCCCCACACCACAGACAGGGCTCAGAACCTCAGCACAAGACTCGGCACCCCCAGGCTGCAAATCTGCCAGCTCCCAGCCTGACAGCTCCCCACCACTGCCCCCACAGATCCCTTAACAAGTGGCACAGCAAGCCACACCTGCTCCCTAGGCCACACAAAACCAGGTGCACATAAATCTTAATACCAGAGAGGAATAAAGTACTTTATCTCCCAGTTGGCCCCATCTCTCAGTCAGCCCCAAAAGTCAAAATAAACTCTAAAACTTAAAATAAGCCTCAAGGCCCACAAACAGAACTTTTAGACCTGGCCTTCGTGGTCTTTTAATAAAGATGGAGAGGGAATAGAGAAAAAGAGAAAACGGGACTGTACAACAGCCCTGAAAGCAGAAAAGTTTTGTTAAATACTTGCTGCCACTTTTAGTCTTCTTCAGAGCCAGTTACTCAAAGGGCCCAGGCAAAATGACCACACCCTTCTATGAGATAGAAACCCCACCTCCCGCCTCCATTATCACTCTGTGTTCCTGAAGTAAAATTCCTCAGGAAGCATCCTATGCTGGGATCCCAGAACTGTGACCTCTCCTCTAAACAGAAAGACACTGGAAGCAAGAATGTATCCTCCTTAGAGCAGGAGATTACAGTCACCTGCTGAAACCGATAGTCCCTTAAGTCAACAAAAACTTTCTGTCCAACTAACATGTCAGATTTCAAAATAGATTCAATTTCATCACACCAGAATGGCATTAAGTAACTAAATCTCTGCCAAAGATAAACAAATTAATTCTAGCAAATACCAGTGCCACATCCTCTAGTCTCCCTAAATTTTAAAGACCTCTATTTCTCTCTCTGATCTCTATCATTAAAATAAAAAGATAAGATACAGCCCCCTTTATGTAATCCACAGTTTCTCAGTTCTCTAGAAGATACAGTTATCTTGCTCATCCTTTGATTACTTTCCAGTTGCCCTCCCCCCACCATCTTGATGACTAATCAAGACATTTAGAGACTTAGATCTAATCATGGCAAAGGAAGGGGACCTTTACACTCTTATTACAGGAGACATGCTATTTCTACACCAACAAGTCTGGTCTGGTCTAAGAAGGCATCACCCAGCTCTGGGAACAAGCTACCCACCTGTGATCTCAGAATGAAAGACCCTGGTTCAATAGCTCATAGAGACGATAGATACTATGCCTCCGAGACCCCCTCACTGCAATCCTCCGATTATTAACCACTGCCCCTTGTGTCATACAATTCCTGTCCTCATTTATCCAAGACAGAGTAAAAAGATGTCAGCCCAAGTTGCCACCCAATTTCTACTATTCTCAAACCCTCTCCCAATGTACCCCAAACCCACACACCCCTACCAACACCTGACTCATCCCGTTGAAGACAACTGCTGAAAGGGAGGCAGAGATCTCACAGGCCACCAAGGCTTGTATGAAAGGTCTTTATTGGTGGGGGAGGGAGGCTGCAGAGCAGCACCAAGTAGGAGAGAGTGAAGAGGAGAGAGAGAGGGAGAGAGAAGGAGAGAGAGAGAGAGAAGAGAGAGAGGGGGAGAGGGGAAGAGGGAAAGAGGGAGGAGAAACGTACCCTTATAAAGGGAAGTCTCAGAATGGTGATGGAATGATGGGATAACCAATAAGGAGTTACTGTTCGTGGGAAAAATCCGTTAGGGGCTGGCAGTGGGTAATTGGAACAGGGTGATGAGGTGAGCGGGCCATTCCCTGTGCTTGGGAAGGAGTTGTAACTTTAAGAGTAGGAAGGGGCTTTCTGGGGAAGGGGCTCTCAGAGGCAATTATCTAACAACTACTTCCCTATCCAGCCAGAAGCAGTTTCTGAAAACAGACCATCATCCCCATCACCCCTTTTAACAAGAAACAGGAATGTTGGGGGTCACCTAATGCAGCCACACACAAACCCTTTCCCCTCTCCCTCCTCCTCCTAAGACAAAGACACAAAGGATCTAGCAAGCCCCATCCCACAGAAGTTTATGCTAAAAGACCCTAGCCTGACAGGCAACGTGTGGAATGTGCCCAGTCCCATGGCCCCACATAAACGTGGTCTGTAGGCACTGGGGCTCATGCCTGTAATCCTAGCTCTCTGGGAAGCTGAGGTGGGTGGACTGCTTGAGCAAGAGTAAGACCCCATCTCTAAAAATAGCTGGGTATTGTGGTAGGCACCTGTAGTCTCAGCTACCCCAGAGATGGAGGTAAGAGAATCACTTGAGCTCAAGAGTTTGAGGTTGCTGTGAGCTATGATGCTAGAGCACTCTACACGGGATGACAGAGTGAGACTCTCTCTCAACAAAAAAGCAATCTCTAACTCCCTCTCCCCCAGGCCAGGAGCAGATCCCATCTTTGCCCTGTCCAGATGGGTCACTTCCCCTTTCAATAAACCTGGCCTGATCATCTCCTCTGCATTCCAGTCTCTGGGAACCACGTTTTATACCTTTCAGTGAGTAGAAACTGCGAGAGGCAGAGATGTAAAGGAATCTGCTCAGGTATGGTTACATTCTTGGCGTTTTGCATTGTAATGAATAATTATATAACCAGGAGGAGAACAAAGACAATCATTCTTCTTGGTGATTCAGGTCCTGTCTTTAGCTAATTAGGGAGGAATTCTCTTCCAAAACCGGTTGATCTCTAAGGGCTTTTAATGCAAAATACTCATTATACCAGGGAGCTGTATTTGGGGGTGAAATTCCCTGTGCTCCTTCAATAGTCATATACAAAATGCATGTTATCTAGTGGGGAGGTTCCAGATTCTGCAGGTCTCTCCTTCTTTCAGTGTCTGGTGATTGCTCGCTCTCCTTCCTTCTGTCCCTATCCCTCTCCCCTCTGTTCCTCTCCTCTCACCCTGCTTGCCCTGGTTGATCTCTCCATGTCTGCTGTCCTTCCCAGAACTGCTGGTGCCTCCAGTCCAGCCTGAGGATGGGGACCTTGGGGGTGCTGGGGTGAGAGACATGAGGTAGAGGTGAAGGTGGGGATCCCCAACAATCTTGTGACCCTTGTCCAGAGAATTCTGTTGAACCTTTTCCTGTGGTTTAAAGTACTAGAAAACAAACAGCAAAGAACATTTTTCTGCCCCCTTTGATTACTGGCCTCAGGAAGGAATTCAGATTTTAATTCTCCAAAATGTTGGGGATGGGTTAAAGAGACAACTTGTAAAACATTTCATTGCCCCTTTTCAGAACTTTGCCTGTTACACTATGAAGGCAGGGCCAGATAGTGATGGCCTGAGAGGACATGGAGGGCATCGCTGGCCTGGCCTCAATCCCATTTGACACCCAATAGTTTCCATGAGAGCTCAGAAAAGTTTCCAAATCTCCCTCTGGGAACTGTGCTTGAATGTGTCAGGACATGTCGGAAGTCACCCAACATGTCCTGAGACATTCCTAAGGGAGGCCTTAGGTGTGTCTCCTACTTGGCAAGGCCCACTTATCCCAGGGGACTCCACTTAGATTTTTCCAAGTTCTCCTGCTGAGGCCAGGTGGGTCACCCACCAACCTCCCCCGGTAGAGAAAACGCGATCAGAGGAAAACCAAACAAGACCAGGCATCCAGCCCCAGGCGGTGCACTCTCGCTAACCGGGGCACCCTGGTCAGACCCAGTGTCGTCTTCACTAGTTGTCAGGCGCCACCTGGCGGCCACTTCTAGACCATTTTCTCCAGTGCAGATCCCACACTTTCAGGCGAAGCCAGCGTGTATGGGATCTGATCCTGCTGCAGTGCCCAAGGCGCAGTCCCAGAAGTCCGGCAGGATCTTGCCAGGAAAGAAATTCCCTGTCATTAGGGCGATGGAAGAGGGTGCCATGGCCTGGCTATGGTCCTACATGGGATCTGGTTATTAGAGCTCCTACCTCAAAATGCATCCAAGTCCAGCAGAGAAATAAAATGTGAAACTCACACTTCCCTTCCTCCTCCTAGTCACTTGTCACCCTTTTCTCAGGAAAGCTCTATTTCATTGTATTGTATGACTTTCCATTAGACTCTAACAGGAAAAATGACTTCAGCTGAGCACAGATTTTGGTGCCTACAGGTGCCACAGGGACCCATGTGTGGTCTTAATTAGCGAATTAGACATCCTGTATCAACCACAGGCTCAGGTTCTTGCATAGACATCACTATGGTGAAGGACAGTCAGGGAGGAGTCCCCCCAGTGCTTGGGAGAGAAAAGACACCAGTGCTGTGTCCAGGTAAACATCAACACAATTAACAGCCAGGACTGTTCTTATTCCCAAGATAATGATGGGTTGGTTTTTTTTTTCTTTGAGACAGTCTCACTGTGTCACCCTCGGTAGAGAGCTATGGCATCACAGCTCACAGCAACCTCAAACTCTTGGGCTTAAGCGATTCTCTTGCCTCAGCCTCCCAAGTAGCTGAGACTACAGGTGCCCACTACAAGGCCTGGCTATTTTTTGGTTGTGGTTGTCATTGTGGTTTTAGCCGGCCCAAGCCGGGTTTCAAACCTGTCATCCTCGGTGTATGTGGCCAGCGACCTAGCCCCTGAGCAACGGGCACCGCCATGTGTTTCCTGCTTTTGCATTTCAGCTCATCTGCTTGCCAGGGTATGGGTGGAGGGCAGTCAGTACCATGGACAGGGCCAATTCCTCTGGCTGTGTGACCCAGGAGCAGACTGAGAAGCCTCTTATGCTGCAATACAGAACACTACGGGAAATGGCTAAAGAACACGTCCCCAGATGACAGAGTGTGATCTGAGTAAGAGATCTGAATGAGCTCTCCAGGGGCTGAAATCAGGGAGCTTTGCTGGGAGCCCCCAAACCAAGAACCCATCATTAAGCATCCACGTGTCTGTTAGTGCTGCCTCAACATTCAGGGGCATGAAAAAAAATGACCTCTCATGAGTCTAAAGGTCATTAGTTGGTTCTACTGATCTGGGCTAGGCCCAGTCGATCTTGGCAGGGGTGGACAGCCTGGGTGCTGGCTCATCTAAAAAGAACTCTTTCACATGTCTATCCTCAATCCCCAAAACAGAATTCTCTGGGATGCCCTCAGGTGGGACAACAGGGCTCTCTGCCATATGTACTCTCACCCTCCAATAGGCCGGCCAGAGAGTACTCACAATGTTTTAGTGTCCTGGGAAAGAAAGTGGAAACACCATTCAAGGAGGTTTCTTGAATGACGTCTAAACTCAGACTTTATTGTCAGTATTGTTGAAAGAGCCAGCACTGTTACATAACCATATGATGAAAGGGCCTCAGTTATTGGTGTTGTAGTAAATATACAAATTGTAATGGTAATCCTCATTATCATAATACCTTTAGAGGAAGTGGCATTATATATTTTGCTCTCAGAAAAGAGTAACAATGGTAATACAATAATGACATTTGAAAAGCCAATATTCCAAGCTGGCCTCACTTTGGTTTTTAAAAAAATAAATTATTTTTTTTCAGTTTTTTTGGCCGAGGCCGGGTTTGAACCCGCCACCTCCAGCATATGGGGCTGGCACCCTACTCCTTAAGCCACAGGTGCCACCCTAAAAAAATTTTTTTTGAGACAGAGTCTCACTTTGTCACTTTGGGTAGAGTGCCATGATGTCATAGGTCACAGCAACCTCAAACTCTTGGGCTCAAGAGCACTTTTTGGCTCAGCCTCCTGAGTAGCTGGGACTGCAGGCACCCACCACAATGTCTGGCTATTATTTATTTATTTTGAGACAGAGTCTCACTTTCTCACCCTCAGTAGAGTGCTGTGACTTCACAGTTCATAGCAACCTCTAATTCTTGGGCTTAAGCAATTCTCTTGCCTCAGCCTCCTGAGTAGCTGGGACTATAGGTGCCCACTACAACACCAGGCTATTTTTTTGTTGCAGTTGTCATTGTTGTTTAGCAGGCCTGGGTTTGAACCTGCCTACCTTGGTGTATGTGGTCAGCACTCTACCCACCGAGCTAAAGGTGCCACCAACCCTGGCTATTTTTTTAGAGACAGCATCTCATGCTTGCTAATGCTGGTCTCAAACTCCTGAGCTCAAGCAATCCACCTGCCTTGGCCTCCTAGAGAGCTAGGATTACAGGCATGAGCTACTGTGCCTGGCTGCTTTTCAATTTTTTAGTTTTCTTTTATTTTTTCTTATTTTATTTCTTTTTCTTTTTGTTTTCTTTTATTTTGTTTTTGCTTTTTGAGGGCCTATCAACAGACACTAGAGTGTCAGAAAATATTTGGTATTTAATTCAATGCAGAGTTTTCCCCTTTGATTGTTCAATACTATATAAGCCTTGGAGTGTGACATGAAGTAATTTGACAACTGGAATAAAAAGCATTGGGAACAAAACTAATTTCTAATTTCATAGGAAAGTTGGTCACAGACACTTGCATGATCACGCTACCGTGTTCCATGGACCACAAAAAAATCACAAGTGGAACTGAAATTCATGGAGGGGGAGAAAAGAATAGCTTGTATGTGATTATAATCTTGTCTAGGATCTCACAGGGTGTTAACTGATGTCAAAAGAATGGGCTCCCAAGCCAGCTTCCTGGGTGGGCCATCAGCTCTTAGAAGGGCCCTGTGCTGGGTTTAATGTTCTGCTGTCAGTGTCTTGGAATTCCTAATGAGTTTTGAACAAGAAGTGCTGCATGGTCATCTTGCAATGAACCCCCCAAATGATGTTATCTGTTCTGCACTCAGGGGGAAGGACAACTCCTTCAGGCTTTCTTTGGTGATGACAGGTGGGTCTATATTCAGCAGGTACTGAGTCTTTCCCAGCCCAGGCAGCCAGTGCTCATCTCTCCTGAGTCTGCTCCCTCCTCTAAAGTGGTGTTTTTCAACCTTTCTTATCTCAAGGCACACTTGAATCTACAGTTAAACTTCCATGACACCCTTAAATTATGTTGATCAAAAGAAAAAGAGTAAAAGGAATAATATACTTACTGTGCTTTGCAGTAAGTATATTTCAAAATACTTAATTTACTTTATTTTGCTTTCAAAAATAATTTAATTAGGGGCAGTGCTGCCAACGTCCCCGTGGGGCTGCTGTGGTCAACATCAGATTTAAAGTGGATACAAAATTCTTTCAGCCACGCAGACAATTAAGTGCATCGTGGTAGGTGATGGTAAAACATGTCTCCCATCTCAATATGTTCCGACTGTTTCTGGCAACTATGCAGTCACAGTTATGATTGGTGGACAGCCATATACTCTTGGACTTTTTCATACTGCAGGGCAAGAGGATTATGACAGATTATGACCGATGAGTTATCCACAAAATGTATTTCTAGTCTGTGTTTTGGTGGTCTCTTTATCTGCATTTGAAAATGTGAAAGAAAAGTGGATGCCTAGATAACCACCATCGCCCAAAGACTCCTTTTTTGCTTGTTGGTACCAAATTGATCTCAGAGATGACCCTTCTGCTATTGAGAAACTTGCCAACAACAAACAGAAGCCTAGCACATCAGAGACTGCTGAAAAGCTGGCCCGTGACCTGAAGGCTGTATGTGGAGTGTCCTGCACTTACACAGAAAGGCTTAGAGAACGCATTTGATGAAGCAATATTGGCTGCCCTGGAATGTCCAGAACCTAAGAAGAGCCGCAGGTGTGTGCTGCTGTGAACATCTCTCCCAAGTCCTTTCTGCACAGCTGATGTTGGCACCATACTAAAAGCAATGTTTAAATCAAACTAAAGATTAAAAAATAAAAGTTCACTTTTGCAATAATGACAAATGCCCTGCACCTACCCACGTGCACTCGCGTCAGACGAGGCCCCTACGTATGTCCCCTCCTTTCCCTCCCAATACTAGTTCATTTTCAGTAATAGTATATTGTCAGAAAAGTGATCAGTAGTAGTTTTTGTTTTGTTGTTTCAAAAAAAAGTTTGTTTGTTTGTTTTAAAGCAAGGACATGCTTGTGATAACTCTGTAACAGACTAATTTGGATTGTTGAAGCTGTTCCCTGGTTCCACTGTGGAGAATAATTTGGATATCTTAGTGTTATTTTTTTTCCTGCCAGCTCTGGTGTATGTGGCTGGGTGTGGGGTTTGTTTTTTAGTCTTGTTTTTTTAATTAATTAACCAGCGGACAGCCCTTAAGGGGAGGAGGATGGATTGATTCCACATTCCACTTTTTAGATATAGTTTAGAAAACATGCTCCCCATCTGGTGCTCTTAGGAAGAAGTATAGCAAATGCCTCATTTAATAACATACTCATTTTTGAAAGATACCTTTTCAGCTCAGCACCCATACTCAGTGGTTAGGGCACTGGCCACGTGTATCGGGACTGGTGGGTTTGAACCCAGCCAGGCCTGCTAAACAACAATGACAATAACAACAACAAAGAAAAAATAGCTGGGCATTTTGTGGTGGGAGCCTATAGCCCCAGGTACTTGAGAGGCCTAGGCAAGAGTTTGAGGTTGCTGTGAGCTGTGATGCCACAGAACTCTACCGAGGGCAACATAATGAGATTCTGTCTCAAAAAAAGAAAAGAAAAAGCTCAGGGCCTGTAGGTCAGTGGTTAGGGTGCTGGCCACATACACTGTGGCTGGCAAGTTTAAATCCAACCCAGGCCTGTTAAACAACAACAACAACAAAAATAACTGGGTGTTGTGGCGGGAGCCTGTAGTCCCAGCTACATGGGAGGCTGAGAGAAGAGAATCGCTTAAGCCCAAGAGTTTTTGGGGGTTTTTTGGGTTTTTTTTTGAGACGGAGCCTCAAGCTATCCCCCTGGGTAGAGTGCCATGGCATCACAGTTCATAGCAACCTCCAACTCCTGGGCTCAAGCGAGTCCCTCTCCTGCCTCCGCCTCCCAAGTAGCTGGGACCACAGGCGCCCGCCACAACGCCCGGCCATTTTTTGGTTGCAGCCATCATTGTTGTTTTGGGGATTCAAACCCGCCACCTTAGGTGTACGTGGCTGGCGCCTTAGCCCATTGAGCGACCCGCCAAGCCAAGCCCAAGAGTTTGAGATTGCTGTGAGCTATGACGCCATGGCACTCTACCAAGGGCAACATAGTGAGACACTGTCTCAAAAAAAGAAGAAGAAGAAGAAAAAGAAAATGTCAATAACAAGAGGATCTGTAAAAAATAAATCTACAGATACCAAATGTGTAGCAGAGCGTGCAACACAGATAACTGAGCAGTGAGTGGTGGATGTTGCTATAGCAATTGTTATCCTGGTCCCCTCAGCTCCCCATCTCCAGCCAGAAACAGTCAACTCCCAAACTGCATCTGTGTCTCAGGAATAAGGAATATCTGAAGCTGGTTGCTGGCTGACTCCTTTCTGCTGTGACCTGAGAGGAACACCCAACAGAGGCCATAGTTTTTTGACCCATTTGTCACCTGGTGACTAAAGGAGACCTCTCTGCCCCTTCTTTTTCTCTGCCCTCCTAGTTGTCATTGCCTAAAGCAGACACAAGTCTTCTGGGGCTACAAGATACCCCCCCAAACCTGTAGACCTGAGCACACAGTGAATGATCACAAGCTGGGTGCAGTAATCTCAGCACTCTGGGAGGCCGAAGCAGGTGAATCACCTGAGCTCAGGAGTTCAAGACCAGCCTGAGCAAGAGTGAGGCCCCATCTCTACTAAATATAGAAAAACTAGCCAGGCGTGGTAATGGGCACCATTAGTCCCAGGTTCTTAGGAGGCTGAGGCAAGAGGTTCACTTGGGCCCAAGAGTTTGAGGTTGCTATGAACTATGATGGCACCATAGCACTCTACCCAGGGCGACTGAGTGACACTCTGTCTCAGAAAAACCCAAGCCACTACTTGGAGTCCTGTTGCTTGACAGATGGACGTCGAGCTGAACAACCAGCACAAGGCAGCTCCTGCAGGGAGTGAATTAATGGGGGAAAGAAATAACTTTTATAAAAACACACACCTTTTCTAGGACAGGGACACCTGTGGCCAGACTCCAGCTCTGTGGGTCCAGCCACCCCCTTATGTCCTAATCTGGGTCCAGGGCCAGGTGACCCTCATTTCCTCTGGCCTGTGAAAGTCTTCTGGCTCTCAGCTCACCCTCTCCGGCAGAGGGTCTAGGGGGAACTTGGACTCTGCCTGTGGACAGGAAAAGGCAGAGTGCTTCTACTTTCTGCCCTGCATAAATGCCAAGGGAGAGAAATTAAAAAATGACCCAACTTTCTTGAAACATGGGGGGAATTCCTAGAGTATAAATACCATATATGTCAAGAAACTACCCAACCATGTTAGCAAGTAGAAAGCTGGCAGAGGATTATGAGAATTAGACACATATTACGAATGAAGGGGAGAATGTGAGGAATTTCACACTGGAAACCGCCCTCTGTTGCGGGCAGAGCATGCCTGAAGCTACCACAGTACAGAAAGGAGACAAAGAGAAAGCCAGAAAGCCACCTCCCTTTGTCACCCACACCCAGGAGTTCACTTAGAAAGGCTGTTTGCAATCCACCTGTTTCTGGGGGTGGGGGTGTGGACAGTGACTCATTCTGCTTAAAATCAGATCACCAGCGGTCACCTGAAAACACCTTCAATGAAAGGTTAGAGATTATGAGTGGATGATTCGATCCAATGGGGAGGAGCAGGACAGAGCATCAGCACTGGGGCCGCGCTGCTCCCACAGAAGGTAGATTATTTTCTTGTTGCCATTTTTTTTTTACAATTATGAACAAGAGAACCATCAACTCACTTGTAAAATACTATAATAATAATTATAATAATCTCCCACATATGGGAGAGTCTCCAGGAAATACATTTAAGAGTGGAATTATTACATTACTAATGTAATTAATAATTAGCATAATAATACAATAATATATTAATTACATTAATAACACAATAATACATTATTATTAAGAGTAATCTCCGAGGTTCTCCAGGAAATACATTTAAGAGTGGAATTATTGTACCATAAGGCATGTGTATCTTTACCAGAGAAGAGCAAAATGTTTCCAAATTGGTTGTATCAATTTATCCAGCCACCACCAGCGAACGAATGTTCCAGTTGCTACACATTCTTCCCAATTGACTTTTTGCCAAGGGTGCGGGATGAGTGGGGTTTCACTGCGCATTTCATGTGCATTTCTTCACTGGAGAAGGAAGTTGAGAAACTTTTCAAATATCAGTTGGTCATTTGGATTTCTTCTCGGTGAAGTGCCTTTTTGAGCATTTTGTTCATTTTGTATTGAGTTGTCTGTCTTCTCCATGATTTCAAAATTCCGTTACGTCTTCTATATATTTATATTCCTTTATAAATTCCATATATATATATATGGAAAGAGAGACAGAAGTGTTACTTTGTCCCGCTTGGTAGAGGGCTGTGGCATCATAGCTCACAGCAACCTCAAACTCTTGGGCTCAAACGATGCTCTTGACTCAGTTTTTCATTTTTTGTATAGACAGGGGTCTTGCTCTTGCTCAGGCTGGTCTCGAACTCCTGAGCTCAAACAATCTGCCTACCTTGGCCTCCCAGAGTGCTAGGATTACAGGCGTGAGCCACTGTGCCTGGCCCCATTATATCTTCTTCTTTTTTTCCCCCATTATATCTTTTTAACATTCATCTTTTTTAGTCCTATGTATTACAAATTCCCTCTCCCCCTTGGTGGCTTGGATGTCCACCTTTACTAATGGTTCCTTTATATTCATAAAATTTCTTAATTTTATGAGAAAGAATATTTTTTGTGGTTACTGTTTTCTGTGTTTTTGTTTGAAAGATAGCGCTTTATAGTGGTCATGAGATATGATAGTAGGTGGTCTTCTAAATGCTTTGTAGTTGCAATTTTCATATTAAAGCCTTTTATTCACATGAAATTTATTTTTTTGTATGGTGTAGGTAGAGATTCAAATTAATTTTCTTTTTATTTTGACAGCTTGTTGTTTGAGTACTATTTGATGAAAAGATTATCCTTTCCCTCCATTCTGCAACATGACCTCTGTTATAAAATATGAGTTCCACGGCGGTGCCTGTGGCTCGGTGGGTAGGGCGCCAGCCCCATATGCCAAGAGTGGCAGGTTTGAACCCGGTCCTGGCCATACTGCAAAACAAAATAATAGCCAGGTATTGTGATGGGCGCCTATAGTCCCAGCTACTCGGGAGGCTGAGGCAAGAGAATCACCTAAGCCTAGGAATTGGAGGTTGCTGTGAGCTGTGAGGCCACAGCACTCTACCGAGGGCAATAAAAGGAGACTCTGTCTCAAACCAAAATAAAGAGTTCCAGCCAGGTGGGGTGACTCACATCTTTAATCCTAACACTTTGGGAGGCTGAGGACTGGAGGATCTCTTGAGCTCAGGAGTTCAAGACCAGCCTAAGCAAGAGTGAGATCCTGTCTCTACTACAAATAGAAGAAATGGGCTCGGCGCCTGTGGCTCAATCGGCTAAGGCGCCAGCCACGTACACCTAAGGTGGCGGGTTCGAATCCCCAGCCTGGGCCTGCCAAACAACAATGACGGCTGCAACCAAAAAATGGCCGGGCGTTGTGGCGGGCGCCTGTGGTCCCA
>CAUYQV010170908.1:0-12390 GCA_963574575.1 Galagoides demidoff | reverse complement strand
GCTATGCTATAAATCTATGGCTATACCATAAATCTACAGTGATCAAAATAGTATGGCACAGGCACGAGAACAGATGAGCCTATCAGAAACATTCAGTGGGGGAAAGACTCCATATTTAACAAATGGTGCTGGGTGAACTGGCTGGCGACCTATATAAGACTGAAACTGGACCCCCACCTTTCACCATTAACAAAAATTGATTCTCACTAGATAAAAGATTTAAACTTAAGACATAAAACTATAAAAATACTAGAAGAAAGTGCAAGGAAAACACTTGAAGAAATCAGCCTGGGAGAATAGTTTATGAGGAGGACTCTCCTCCCCCAGGGCAATTGAAGCAACACCAAAAATCCATTACTGGGATCTGATTAAACTAAAAAGCTTTTGCACAGCCAACAGCACAGTAAGTAAAGCCAACAGACAACCTTCAGAATGGGAGATTTTTGCAGGTTATGCTTCTGACAAAGGTCTTATAACTAGAATCCACAGAGAACTCAAATTAATCAATAAGAAAAGAACAAATAATCCCATTTCTATGTGGGCAAGAGACTTGAACAGATACGTCTCTGAAGAAGACAGGCACATGGCTTACAAACCCATGAAAAAATGCTCATCATCTTTAATCATCAGAGAAATGCAAATCAAAACCACTTTGAGATATTATCTAACTCCCATAAGATTAGCTCATATAACAAAATCCCAAAACCACAGATGTTGGCCTGGATGCAGAGAGAAGGGAAAACTCTACACTACTAGTTGGAATGCAAGCTAATATGACCTTTTTGGAAAGAAGTTTGGAGACCACTCAAGGAACTAAAAGTAGACCTACCATTCGATCCTGCAATTCCTCTACTAGATATATACCCAGATGATCAAAAATCATTTTACAACAAAAACATTTGCACCAGAATGTTTATTGCAGCCCAGTTTGTAATTGCCAAGACATGAAAACAGCCCAAATGCCCACCAACCCAGGAATGGATTAACAAATTATAGTATATGTACACCATGGAATACTATGCAGCCATGAAAGATGGAGATTTCACATCTTTTATGTTTACCTGGATGGAGCTGGAACATATTCTTCTTAGTAAAGTGTCTCAAGAATGGGAAAAGAAGTATCCAATGCACTCAGTCCTACTTTGAAATTGATATATAATCACCTACACATTCATATGAATGGTAAAACATAACTACAGTGAGAAAATAAGCAAGAAGAGGAGGGGGGAGGCTGGAAGGAGGGAGGGTTTTGAGGGGACCTCATCGAATGTGCATAATGCAATGGTGCATTTCAAAACTATTAAGAAAAGTGTATAATTGTCCTACCACAACAAATAAATAAGTGAGGTGATGGATGTGTTAATCAATTTGATGTAAGCATTTCACATTGTATATCAAACCAGTATACTGAACCCCAGAAATGCATCAATATCATTATGCATCACAGTTATGGTTTAATAAAAATAAATAAATATTCTTAAAAGACACTTGCTCTTTAGCTGTTGTATCCTTGTTTACAATTTCTTTCTTTGGGAACTATGCAGGAACTATGCAGGGGAAAATTCAAGCTACCTTTGTCTTCTTGCATTATGTATTTCACAAGCCAAGACTAATGAATTCGGGCAAGAAACATAGTTCTCATTTTTATGGAAGCTTAGTAGTGGTGTGAGTCAGAGACCAAGAAAAAAATCATTCTACCTATGAGAAGTCTTTGGTATGAAAAAGTGCTTCCTCAGTTTCTTAGCATTTTTTCCATTTTAGTCACCAGTAGTTTCTACATCCTCAGGGAGGAAATTATAAAAAAGAAGAAAGAATTCTTATAAGAGATTTGGCAATGAGGGCAAAAGCCTTGACTTGAATACCGTAGTGTCCTGAGTGGGCACACGGCTGCTGTCTTTAGTCATGCTTTGCTTTGAGTTATTTCTTGTCATGAAAGGGAATCAATGATTGCAGTACTTAATTCAGCCTCAGAAAGTGTCATCGGTCTACTCATCAATAAAGACTGACAAACTTTTCCTTACTGTTTATAAGTTCTTGGTTATAACTCACAATACTCTTCTTACCCCTCTAACCAGCTAACAACCTGTAAAAGGAATTATGGAATGTGGAAAGTGCTTTGGGAAATGCTTAGGATGGATCCTGCCTGTTTAAACTAAACAAGAAAAGTAAAAGAAAAGTAGAAAGAGACAGAGCCTTGAAAGGAATGATAGAAATGAAATAGCAATAAATGAAAATAAATGGGATATATAATAATGGAAGAAAAGTCCAGCCAAAAAAAAAAAAAAAAACTAGTTAAAGTTGATAATCTAAGGCATGCTCTCATCAAATGTAGAGTTTTTGAAGTGTGTGGAAATAAGTAGTAGAATATGATGAAGTTTAGGGAAAAATACGTTTGGAAGTCTCTTGATGCTTACAGACTTAAAAGACCTATAGTACTAAAAAAATTAAGATGAATAAAGGTCAAGAGAAATGAGTTTCTGCCCTTTTGATGTAAAAGCATTTGAGGAAACTACTTTTTTAAAACTAGAGAGTAAAGAAAACTACATCACAGTGTTTCTACAGTAAAAGACAACTAGGACCAGGCACAGTGGCTCACACCTGTAATCCTAGCACTTTAGGAGGCTGAGGTGAGAGGATCCCTTGAGGTGAGGAGTTCTGGACCAGCCTGAGCAAGAGCCAGACTGCATCTCTACATAGAATAGAAAAATGATCTGGGCATGGTGATGCACACCTGTAGCCCCCGCTACTCAGGAGGTGGAGAGAGGATAATTACTTGAGCCCAGGAATTTGAGGTTGCAATGAACTATGATGATGCTACTGTACTTTAGCCCAGGTGACGACACAAGACCATGTCTCAAAAAGAAAAAAAAAAAAAAAAGGAAGGGAAGTGACAATTGGCAGGGAAGAAAAAGAACTCAGGTCTCAGTAGCTTTTGGAAATTGCATGGTTCAGGGGAACAAGTATCCAAATGAAGTTTGCTTCCAGTTTTATTATGAAAGAAAAGGGGTAAATTTGCTTGGTTCTGAAGGGGCTGTGAAAATTCTGCACTTTCAATTAAACTCAGTCTGTGTTCATAGTGGGCAACTATCAAAAAGTGACTATTTTGCTACTTGTATGGGGTCAGTTATTAGGTTGAATAAGTGCAAACTCTATTTTTCAAATAATCAGTTACAGAAATTTACATGTTGACATGTTTTATATTAGCAAAACCTCTGTTTCTCAGTTCAGTCCATTGTTTTTCTACCCACCTTTAACTATTTCTATTCTTTCCCAAAATGTTTACAATTTTTAAAAACCCTGCTGCATGCACACACATGCATGTATACACGCGTGCACGCGCACACACACACACACACACACACTTCTCTGTCAAATGGATACTTGAGCCTAAATAGAAAGAGAATAAAAGCACAGAGAGAATCACTTCTTGGCCTTTTGGCTAAAATCAAATGAAAAAGATAGAGAACATATTAAATTTATCTTAGATGGTTAGAAATTTTCTGTTAGATCCTCACTTTCATTTCATTAGCTTTACCAAGAGCTCTTCTATGCTCTGACGCTGTAGTGAGGCCCTTAGTGTGAGATCTCAGCACTGTTCAGCTCTTAGAAATACACATCCTGGGGGCAGTGCCTGTGGCTCAAAGGAGTAGGGTGCCACCCCCATATACCGTAGGTGGTGGGTTCAAACCCGGCCCTGGCCAAAAACTGTGGGAAATAAATAAATAAATAAAGGTTTAAAAAAAAAAAAAGAAAAGAAATACACATCCTGCAGAAGGGCAGTCTAAGGTAACGTTGGAGTTACAAGATAGGTAACACACGTGCACAGTGGCATGTCACCTACAGAGTTTTGTTCTAATTTTGTGCCTTCTGTAATGAACATTAAATGAATTAAGTACACTGAAATTTACTAGCTGGGAGGGAGAATTTTTAATTTACTTCTCTCAGAAAAGAGATGCCACTGGGTGTGGTTTTCAGCGTGACTCAGAAAAGCAACTGGTGTGATAGTTTGAGATTCGAGGACAGAGTGAAGCAGATGTTCCATGAGCCAGCTTTATCAGAGCATCATCTTCCAGGGACCTGCTTTGCCAGCAGCTTGCCTTGCCCTCTTCAAGATCCCCTTCTCTACAGGAATGGAGCAGGAATGAAATCAAACTGATACCCTGTCAATCTCAAGGATTTGGAAGGTTATTAGAAAATTTGCTGCTTCCGCTGAGGTTGCCAAAAATTTTATGCACTTACTTTTTTATTGTATCAAATGTATTTAATGTATTTGGCTTAAGTCCACAATAATTTTTTTTTTTCATTTTCATTTTTCTTTTAACAGATTTGAACAGCGTGACCAATGTCTTGTTCAAGGGTATGGGTTTTTGGCTAGCGTGTAATTTCTAAACCAATTCACTCTTTGAGCACCATAAAGTTAGAAGTTCACCATACTTGACCTGAACCTCTTCCCTCTTTTACATAATCCCTAGAATGAGTCTTTCCTTTTCTTTTTTTTTTTTGAGAGAGAGTCTCACTATGTCACTCTTGGTAGAGTGCTGTGGCATCACAGCTCACAGCAACCTGTAACTCTTGGGCTTAAATAATGCTCTTGCCTCAGCCTCCCAAGTAGCTGGGACTACAGGTGCCTGCCACAATGCCTGGCCATTTTTTGTTGCAATTGTCTTTGTTGTTTAGCAGGCCTGGGCCAGGTTTGAACCTGCCGGCCTTGGTATATGTGGCTGGTGCCATAACAGCTATGCTATGGGCACTGAGCCTTTTCACTTAGATTCAACAATAAAGTGCAAATAGGCACAAACCAACATAAATTTAATTTGTGATATCTGCTTAGAGCCATGCTGGTGTACAGCCTGCAAGGGGCAAGGCAAGCCGAGTCTCTAGCTGCTGCTCCCTGGCCACCTGGGCTTCAGAGACTCTCATCTGACAGAGATAGATGTCTGTTTCTTTTCCAAATCAGTTTTCCTCAGTGTCTTTCTGACCCTCATATTCATAATTACATCTGGTTCATCAAGACATGGAAATCAAAAGGGGATGTGCTGTTTTTCTCAGGAGGAAGATGGACCTTATTTCTGCCCTTGCCTTGTGGCCGGGCTCTAAGAGTCAACTCCTTGTTGGCTTCTGAGAGGACATGTGAAATAATTTCTGATCTATGAAGGAAGGTACATCTGACAATTAAGTTTACAAACTCATCCTGGAAAAAGTGCTGCATACATCATTATTGAATATCACTATGGTGCCTTCAGAGTACTCCCCGGGGGAAACGATGCACTGGCACCAGCACCTAGTTCACCCTGCAAGGCAATTTTGGACCTTTTTCTGGAATGGTCATCAGAGCTGTCATGGGATTAACCTTGATGCCCTGAATGTCATCAAAAAGTCTTCCTTTCACTATTTCCTTTTTTTTTTTTTTCTGATAAAGAAAAAAGTCACTGGGGGCCAGATCATGTGGGTGGGTGGGGTGTTCCAATATAGTCATTTTGTTTACTGGCTGAAAACTCCCTCACAGACAGTGTCGTGTGAGCTCGTGTATTGTCGTGATGAAAGAGCTCTGAGTCATTAGTGAAAAGTTTCAGTTAGGATCTTCCTAACTGTTTCTCTATTGAGGCTTACTTGGCCTGCTATGCTGCTAGCAGTCAGCTGATGATTTTGATACATAATTTGACAAATATTTTCAATGTTTTCATTAGTTCTACTCACTACTGGCTACCCTTTCTTTCTTTTTATTTTTTTTTTAATTTTTTATTGAATGGTAACTATGTACATTAATGCACTTCTGGGGTATAGTGTGGGCTTTTCACATGCAATCCGAAATACTTCCGTCAAACTGATCAATACAGCCTTCATGTCATTTTCTCAGTTATAGTTTTAAAACGTTCAAGTGGCTACCCATTCTTTATCAGAGACACTTTCTCTCTCATTTAATCCATTTGTACACTGCTGTTTTCTTCACAGCATCATCCCCCTAAACTTGGACTACCATGTCCCTGATTTCACTTCCACTCTTGCCAAATTTAACAAGAAATTTAATATTTGTTTGTTGCTCTAATTCAAGCTCAGAAATTCTCAAAATGCCACATAAATCATGGAAAAACAAATATGAATCCCCCTTAGCAAGACACTGTCACACATCGACATGAACACAGCTGTAAGACACTTATATAACAAGGGGATGAAACTTTGCCAAGCTTTTGTACAGTAGAGCCAGCATGACTGCATGGTGGCATGTTTGTGAATTTAACTGTCAAACCTCCAATGTAGCCAACATTGGGGTTACATGGCAGGCAAATATTGCAGAAGATGCCTGTATATAATATCTCATTAATTTCAGGCAGTTCTCCTGCACTATGGGTGGATTAGGAACACCCATAAGCCCATTTTCAATCCAACAATTGTTTGACAACAGTTTACTCAGCAATTCACCCGAACTCAAGGCCAATTATTTGAATATCATTGTAGCAGATGGAAGAGTGGCCTATGTCAGAGTCACCACCATCACTGCCCTCTGTCACCTTTATGAGTTTAAGAGGAAGTGTGTGCTCATGTAAGGACTTTCTCCTTCAACCAGTCTAAAATAGATGAGAGAGACACAGATGGGGCACAGAGATCCTCTCACCCCAAATCGTGAACAACGAAGAACGAGGTGTCACATGATGTATGCTATATTCATGTTGTTCTGAGCCCTTACAGCTGTGAAGACAGATCCCAGCACTTTTCAACTCTTAGAAATACACATCCCTGGGGAGGGCAGGCTGAAGGTAACATTGTCTGTATTTCCACCTTGGCTGTCTTGTGACCCAGGCTGAACATGATCCAAGAAATGTGAGTTCACCACATTTGTAACACAGCTGTGCATCAAGTGGGGCCAAAGCTTCACAGGTCTCCAGTTCAGGCCTCTCTCTTTGGAGGTCTTTTCTCACGGTCTCGTATCCTCACCTCCAGTATCTCCCCTATTCCCTGGAGCCGTCTCTACAACAGCAGGCCCACGTTTTCCTGGGAAAGTTCCAGCACCTTTTGTCCTGTGACCGAGTGCTGTGTGCAGCATGGCTTTGTTGTTTCGTGAAGGTCTGTGGATATCCACAGTGACACGGATTCCTTAGACTGCATAGTACATGAGGGTGGACTCTCTCACAGACACTACCCAGGACAGACTCTGTTTGTCACAGGCAAGACAGCAGCAGAGTATTTGGATGATGCTTTGAAATGAATAGCAAAACCCCGGCCTTAAAACAAGGACCTGGACTAGGCAGGGGTGGGAGTCGGCTAAGACTCCCTCAGCCTTTATAATACAGACCAGACTCCAGGCCACTTGGCACTGTAGCATCCATCATTGTGGTTTGCACTCCAGCCACTTCAGATTTTGACAGACAAGGAGTGTTTCCTTTGCTGGGTGTGGTCTTCCTCTTTTTGGAATATCCTGGGGCCTGCTTTGCCTATCAAAGAGCTAAAAATTAAGAATTACTTATATTTTGCTCAGTTTTCATCAAGTAGTTGAAACTATCCGAAATTGGAGAAAGCTTTCTTATTATTACAAAAGTGGCTTGTTTCAAAAAGAGCAGGGAATTTTCAGGAAAGTATAAGTTTAAAAAATGACATATCATGATAAATTGATAATCCAGTTTATTCCTGCATCTTCGCCTCCTGGATCCAATGTTTCCACCATAAAAACCATCCCTAATTCATTGAGTCTAATCTTTTCAGTAATATTCTCACTGAGACCCTAGTTCTAACCCTTGGGTAACAAGTGCATCCAGGACATCAAGGGCAATACCACAACAGTTCCGATGACCATTCCAGAAAAAGAGTTCCAAAATTGCTTTGAAGAGTGGACTAAGGGCTGGTGTCAGTGCATAGTCTTCCCGGGGGAGTATTCTGAAGGCAACCATAGTGATATTCACTAAGGAAGTACGTAGCACTTTTTCTAGGATGAGTTTTTGAGAGTTTATAAAAAGAAAGGGAAAGAAAGAAGGAAGGAAGAAAGGGAAATAAGAAGTATAGGATATTCTATAATTAATTTCAGATTATTTAAAATCTGAAACACAGAGCGAGCCATGATATCAGGCATCTTCCATCGTTGAACTCATCTGTCTCCTGGCCTAATGGACCTTCTTCTCATCTGATCCCTGATACTTTCTTAGGGGATAGGAGAAAGAAAGAGACAGCAGAATGAAAGGGCAGCTGAGTAGTTGATAGAAGTAAAGTCCACAGACCCAGGAGAAAGGGAGTATCTATAGTGGGAATAGGAAATGGAGAATTAGACTCGGATAGATATGGGATATGAAGCTCTAATAAAGTTTTTAAGGTGGAAATAAAAATTATAACATAAGGATTTATATATCTATCTTTAAGAAGACTAAAAAATAGAAGGTAGAGTATGTAGAAGGATTTGATAAAAAGAACTGGGGTGGGGATTGCAAGACCACTCTTAAGGTTGTCCCTGCTTACTTAGCTCCTGGGAGCATGGGAGGCTTCACAGTGCAGACCAATGTCTTGTAGAAACAGAAGTTTTCCCATATCGGTGTATTCTTCTTCCTAGCCCTAACTCAATCTCTGGGGGGGAAAAGTTCAAAGTCTCCTTTTCTCCTTTAGTCATTTCATTCATTACACAAAGTATATTTATAGAGCTGCTTCAGGTCATTCTACAGTTATCAAACCCTCTCCGAAATTTCCTGGTGAAGAAATGAAGTCCTGTGACATTAGATGAACAATTAAGGAGAAGTAAAATTATGGCAAACGGTGGACTCTCACCATGTAGTGACAAAATGGCAAAAGTTATTCGTAATCCGATTCAAGTCTGTTAAAGGCCCGCAGGGTTTAGTAAAATGTTTCAGCCCACAAAATTCAAAACTGAAGATTGTTTTGTTTTTTCCCTGGGCAGGATCTGTGGCTATTCTAGAAGCTGAAATAATTATTCGCTAAGAAGTCATTTTCTTTACCACAAAATTTAAGTCAACTGAAATTACAGTTCTGTTTGTAAGGCATGGAAGCCCTTTAACACACGTGATGTTAGTGTGTTTACATGTAACGTTAGTACGCAGTAAATATTTAGGTGACTTCATTCATCATATCCTGCCTAGCAAGTTGAAGTGTTTTAACAGGGACTGAGAAAACCTGGAAATATCTGCCAGCTGAATGTACTTCACATCTCTCACTGAGATAGAAAGGATTTGAAAGGGAACAGGAAACACTGATACTGGCCACACTCAAAACTGGAGGGAGGACCTCGATTTCTGACTACACACACATTGCAAATACAATGATGCCTTTGTCAATGTTGGTCTGAAATATTAAGCACGTTCGAATGTGATAACTCTGAGGACCTAAATAAGGAAGTTTGGACATCAGTTTATATTTTTGGCAAGGAAGTCACTAGAGTTCTGTTTATTTACTGCGAGCACTGCTGAATTTCTTACTTCTAAGACAATTATAGTCAAACAACATGTGAAGGAAGCGATTTGGATGGTGAAAATAAATGAATTATATGAAGTAACTAACCTTTAACCTTGGAATATTTAATGGAGTCGGATCCACATTCAGGAGGAACATAATTTATCCCTGTGCATAAAGATATTTCATTCTTCTGCTAAAGTATACTGAATATTTTTACTATTTGTCAGATGAAAAAATTATGTAGAGGGCAGAGGGGTGCTGGGTAAGAGTCCTAAGGTCTAATGTGGCAGTAAGATGAGTTTTTCCCCCGCAGGCTGGCAGGGAATATAGGTATTGTGCAAGTTTGCTAGGTGTGCCATAGCAAATGCCACAGATTTAGTGCCTTAAACAAGAGGAATTCTCACAGTCCTAGAGGTTTCTTCTGAGACACCTCCCCCCCCCCCCGCCTTGGCTTGCATATGGCCTGCCTCTTCCTGTGTCCTCACATGGCTTTTCCTCTCTGTGTGACCACATTTCTAATGCCTCTGGATGTCCAAGTTTCCTATTCTTATAAAGGACACCAGTTAGATTGAATTAGGGCCCATTCTGAAGACCTCGTTTTAACTTAATTATCTCTTTAAAGACTTTATCCCTAAATATAGTCACATTCTGAGGTACTAGCAATGAAGACTTCACCCTATATCTTTCTGGGGAATGGAATTCAGTCTATAAGAGATATAGGAATAGATAAAAAATGCACAAAGTATTAGTGGCACAATAATACAAGGTTGAGTGGGGTTGGAAAAAAGATCAGTGCTACCCAGACGAGTGTGAAAGGAGGGGAATTTTTAAATGGATTCAGGCAGGTTATCCAAGTAAGGAATGGGTGTCAGACAGGGCTGGGAAGAGGAGGGGTGTGTGGAAAGGCACCTCCAGCTCAAGAAGGTGCATTCATTCGGGCATGGAATTATGAAACAAGATTTAATAAATATTAGTCTAAGGCAGTGGTTCTCGACCTTCCTAATGCCGCGGCCCTTTAATATAGTTAGTTCCTGTGGGTCGCGACCCACAGGTTGAGAACCACTGGTCTAAGGGACAAGAGCCAGGTGCAACAGAAGACAAGCCTTAAATGATACCCACCTGTCCAGTCCTGGCTACCCTTACTCTGAGAATATTGTCTTAGGGTTGTGACAACACATTCTGAATCAGGTTCTGTCTAGACTTGAGGCCAAACCCTGCTTGTCTCCCACCAAGTTGCTGAATGTTTTTGTCCTCTCATTTTACATGACTTACTATCTCTATAGGATAGAGACTAATTAATAATGAATCCCTGAGGATGGTAGAGGATTCATTGTGGTCATCCCAGTATTTGGCACATAATAACTATTGGAAATAGGTTAACTTTCATCATTCATTCTCCTTTAAAGATTTTGGACTTTATTCTATAGTATATTGGGAAACAATGCAAGTTTTTATGTGGAGAGGTAGTATTATCAGATTTTAAAAATCATTCTAGTAACAGTGTGGATCATGAATCCTCGAGGTGAGAAGCTTGGGGCAAGGTACTAGTTTGAAAGCTCTTGCAAAATCTGTCTAAGTAATCAAAGAGCATAAATATGAGAAATTCAAGTCCAAGTCTGGAGAAGAGAAAGAAAAAGACTTGAGTGAAGTGAGATAAATTTGACAAAAGTTGGTTGGGGATAAAAAAAACAAAAGAAGTATTAGATGATTTCCAGATTTCTGGCTTGGAGGACTAGGTGGTTCCTCTCCGAGGAGAAAGTAAAACAGAAGAGTCAGGTCTGGAGAGAAAGCTTGTGCTTTCAGTTTGGGGAATGTTTGTGTTCCACATCACTCATGGCTTCCACACCTTCTTGTCCACCAAGCTTCAGTTCCACGGTTTTTCACCATAATCCTTCCTTTGAAAATTCCCTCACCTCCTTTACCATTCTTTCCACTCATCATTTCACACAGCTACACACCAGCTATAGTTAAATATACATCCTCATGGCTGATAGCAGCTACAAGGAAACCTACAACCATGCTCACTGGTAAGACCACAGTACTATCAAGAAATATTTTATTTCTTTTTGTCAATTTCATCTTCTACTGTTTTGTCACTCACCTTCTACCACCTTCTGTTTCAAACCATTTGGTCCCTCCCCAACTCCCCCATCCATACTCTCAGCTAGTAAAATGTGCTTTGATAATTTACTTACAAATTACAAGCAACCAGGCTCGGTGCCTGTGGCTCAATCGGCTAAGGCGCCAGTCACGTACACCTAGGGTGGCGGGTTCGAATCCCCAGCCTGGGCCTGCCAAACAACAATGACAGCTGCAACCAAAAAATGGCCGGGCGTTGTGGCAGGCGCCTGTAGTCCCAGCTACTTGGGAGGCGGAGGCAGGAGACTCGCTTGAGCCCAGGAGTTGGAGGTTGCTATGAGCTGTGATGCCATGGCACCCTACCCAGGGTGACAGCTTGAGGCTCCGTCTCAAAAAAAAAAAAAAAAAGGCATTTTCCCAGGAAAAGGAGACCATAAATGAAAACAGCTTTTTAATAAACTACTTAATTCCATAAAGTTCTACAGAAAGGGCTCAGCGCCTGTGGCTCAAGTGGCTAAGGCGCCAGCCACATACACCTAAGGTGGCGGGTTTGAATCCCCAGACCGGGCCCACCAAACAACAATGATGGCTGCAACCAAAAAATGGCCGGGCGTTGTGGCAGGCACCTGTGGTCCCAGCTACTTGGGAGGTGGAGGCAGGAGCCCAGGAGTTGGAGGTTGCTGTGAGCTGTGATGCCATGGCCCTCTACCCAGGGGGATAGCTTGAGGCTCCGTCTCAAAAAAAAAAAAAAAGTTCTACAGAAAGTGCATTCTGGATTTATCTTCCCCTTTCTCAAGAAGTCTCTAAAATATTCCAAAAAATGCATTATGTCAATCAATAGGAAAGTTAGGCATGTACAGCAGCCAGATTAGAAGAAAAGTGCCTGAGAATTAATTAGCTACAGCTTTAAAATAAACCAATTAG
>CAUYQV010170907.1:0-18104 GCA_963574575.1 Galagoides demidoff | reverse complement strand
ATATGGGAAGGGAGTGGGAGAAGGGAGGTGGGGGGGTAGATGGGGGGAGGGAGGGTGATTGGTGGGGTCACCTCTATGGTTTATCTTACAAGGGTACAAATGAATCTTTCTAAAAGCAGAGTATGAATGTCTTAACTCAATAACTAAGAAAATGACATGAAGGTTATATTAACCAGTTTGATGAGAGTATTTCAAAATGTATATGAAAACAGCACACTGTACCCCATGATTGCATTAATGTACACAGTTATGCTATAAGAAATTTAAAAAATAAGAAAAAATAATAAAATAAAATGAGCAGGAGGATTCAGTGATACACAGCAGTTGTACCAACTCCAGAATTTTTGATGCAGTATGTTTGAATGGATTCTAGGAATTTGCCTTTATAATAAGTTTCTAGTTGGCTATGATGCTATTGATCCGCACATTTATAGCCATTGCTCTAGACAAACTTTCAATTAATTCACCCCTTCTTAAATCTGTGTTTTCTGTCTTCATTTATTCTTGCTCTATTACTAATGTGTGTAACAAACCATTCAAAACCCGTGCTTAAGCCAATAACAATTATTTTTCTTACTAAACTCCTATGTGGGTAGGCTTAGTAGTGCTAACTTATCTTCATAGTATTAGGTGAAACAGCTTGAAGACTGGGAGCTGAAATTATTTGAAATCTCATGTTCTCATATATCTGGTATTTGGGGATGTTGGCTAAAATATCACATCCTCTCCCTGTGGCCTGGAGTTCCTCATTACATGGTATTTGGGTTTCAAGGGTAGTCATCGAAAAGTGTGAGATTCAAGTCAGATCGGCCTTTGTGACCTCTCCTTACAAGCCATGCACAGTCGTTTCTGCTGCATTCTACTCATGGATATAGCTGCAAAGTCCTATCCAAATTCAAAGGACAGGGAAAGAAACTCCATTGGGAGGAGGGAGGTACAAGTGGCAAGATTATAACAATGTATGGGAAATGAAATATTGCAGCAATCACTGTTAGAAAATACCAACTACTGTAATTTTTGCTAAATATAAGCACAATTCACTTCTTTCCCACATGCAATATACAATCACATCTTTCCCCCAAGAAAATCTGAAGTCTCATCCCATTATAATGTTAGTCTTGGGCTTGTAGACCAGGATCTTGTTATTTAATCATGTTTAGGTGTTGATAAGTTTTCTCATGTGTATTTCTTTGGGTAAAGCTTTTCAAGCACACTTCTTCTCAATCTATAGACCAATGAATTAAAAGGTAAATCATATTTGTCCTTGATACCTTCAAAAAACAAGAATAGGTTAGGGGTAGGAAAACTACTTTGCATATTCCTGTTAAAAAAGGGGGGAGGGGAACTGGAGTTACACCATATTCACAGCTACGTGATTCTGAAATCCATCCAGGCATACATCCCTGTTAGTTAATTATGGCACAATAATACTGCCTGGGAAAGATTTGCTGTAAGTTTTTGCTCTGATATTTAGTTTCCTGTTTTTAACCCCCAAGTCAGCCTTTCTTTTCCATAAAGAATGGCTAATTTTTTGTAGGTGAGCAGTTATATCAACTTGCTTTATGCTCACAGTACTTTAGGGATCTGAAGATCACTTTTCATTCTGTAATATCACTGCCTCTTTTAGTCCAAGCTGGTGATGTTTCCAACCACACAATTCCCTTAAAACCTAAGTAGGATTTTTATAAATCTTGTTATCTAGCCAAGGCGTGCCCAATAATCATTGGTATGTTCCCCTCCATATTTGACTTCTTATAATCCTGATATACAGTGCCTTTGACCTTAAAATATTTAGTCCTGTTGTTTAATAGAGAGGATCTGTTAGATTATTAGAGGATTTCATCTAATTGACTGAATTGCTGAA
Source organism: Galagoides demidoff (assembly GCA_963574575.1). Taxonomy (NCBI): domain Eukaryota; kingdom Metazoa; phylum Chordata; class Mammalia; order Primates; family Galagidae; genus Galagoides; species Galagoides demidoff. The sequence goes on along the minus strand of CAUYQV010170907.1, from coordinate 16,240 downwards.
GCAATTCTTAAATCTTTTGAAGTACTAAAAATGATGCCTTATACCCAACCTGGATTTTATATTAAATCTGAAGTCCTTTCTTATTTGAGAATCTCAAAGATTCCAATAATAAGAAACATTTTTATTAATTTGTTTTTTGAGACAGTCTCACTGTGTTGACCAGGCTAGAGTGCTGTGGCTTCAGCCTACCTCACAGTAACCTCAAAGTCCTGGGCTCAAGCCATCCTCCTGCCTCAGCTTTCTCAATAGCTGGGGCTACAGGTGCAGGCCACAGTGCCCAGCTAACTTTTTCTCTTTTTTAGTAGAGACAGGGGTCTTGCTCTTGTTCAGGCTGGTTTTGAACTCCTGAGCTCAAGCAATCCTCCTGCCTCTGCCTCCCAGAATGCTAGGATTATAGCATGAGCCATGGTGCCAGGTCTGAGACTTTTTTATTTTTGAAGTCAGGAAGATCTGGTTGCTTTATAGCTCTTTCTAATTTACCTTGAAATTAAATAAAAACATTTTAACTCACCTCATTTTGCTCTCACTTTATCAAAGTCAGTAAGGAGGAACTAGGCTGCAATTTAAATATTCTTCTCAGAATCTTCTTGGCCGTATGGTCCAGTTCATTAGATATATTTTCTGTCTTCCATATGACCACAGGCATGGCGTGGTCATACTTTTGGCCACTATATTAACAAGTGTCTTCCTCCAGCTATCAGTAATACTTCCCCCACTTTCTTTAAGCCATTACCGACAGCCTCCTAAAGGGCTATCATAAATTGGCTACTAATCTCTTCAAGGTCTGTTAGCCTTTTCCGTAGTGCCTTCCTCAAAGTGCTTACCACCTGCTACCTAGTATCCCAAACAACATGCTTTACATTTATTATGATAGCACACTATTTCCAATTAACAAAATTAATTATGGTTACCTATTGCTACCTAAAATCTACCCCCAAACCTGGTGACTGAAAAGAAAAGTATCATTACTTTTGATCATGATTTTCCACCTTGACAAAGGCTTGAAAAGGGTAACTTGCTGCCATTCAATGTGGCATCAGCTAGGGAAAAAGTTAGGGAATGGAATCACCTGAGGACTTGCACATTACCTGCCCCACCTGACCTCTCCATAAGGCCGGGGCTTCCTCACAACAGTACGGCTGGGTTCAAGCAAGCATCCTAGTAGGAAAGGATGGCAAAACCATAGCACCTTTTATAACCCAGTCTCAGAAGTTGCAGAACATCATTTATGCCTTATTCTATGCATTCACACAGTGAAATGGGTCCACCCACCCAAATTTAAGGAAGGGAAAATATTCCATGAGGGAATAGAAAGATTTTGAATAGCATATCAGATTAGAAATATTGCTCTGGTCACTTTTGGAAAAAACAATTTGCTGCAACTCTGTTTCATCCTTTGACACGCTTTCATCACTATTCTGTTTCAAAGTTTTGGTCCAGTTTTAATTTTCTCCTTTATGTGTAATTGTTGTTTGCTTTTTGTGTTTATATATTTGACTATTTCCTTATTAGCATTTCAGTTGAATTTTATGAGAACAGATAAACAAATACAAGACTCAAATCAATTTTTTAAAACTGGAATCATTTTTATTTTTCCTAAATAGGTTATATTAATAATTTGGAATTAATGAGACCACACCTATGGTGCATTTTACAAGGATACATGTTAAATTTACTAAGTGTAGAGTATAAATGTCTGAACACAATAACTAAGAAAATGTGGTGAAGGCTATGTTAACCCATTAGATGAAAACATTTCAAATGATATAGAAAACCAGCACATTGTACCCCATAATTGCACTTATGTACACAGATATGATTTAATTAAAAAATTGCAATGAAAATATAAAACACCAAAGAAAACAAAATATAATTCTATCCTGTCAAAATATCAGGTAAGTGGACGGGTTTTATTCAGCCCACATATTTAAACACGTGATGTGAGTTCTCAAAAAAAAAAAAAAAGTATCTCAGGCAAGAAGAAGTGAGCAGAGAATGTTCTACACTGATGCTTAGTATTATGGAGTTAACCAAGAAAGGGAAGAACCAGGGTGGAGGAAGCAAAATGGGATCTAACACAGGAGATGGATGAGGGGAAGCCCAGGGCCACAATGATCCCTCAGTCACAGAGAGCAAGGATTGTACTAGTTAAACATTTACTTTAAAAGGCAGTAGTTCCAAAATACAGTGTGATTTATTTATTTTTGTTAGTTTTAACCTATGCCTTAGGTATTGTAGCATACTGAGATCACATTTGAAGAAAATTTACAATAAAGACCTACTGCATTAAATTTTTTTTGAAATGGAGTCTCCCTCTGTTGCCCAGGCTAGAGTGCCATGGAATTAGCATAGCTCATAGCAACATCAAACTCCTGGATACAAGTGATTCTCCTGCCTCAGCCTCCCAAGTAGCTGGGATTATAGGTGCCCACCACAACACCCAGCTATATATATACACACACACACACACACACACACATATATATATATATATTTTAATATATAGAGACAGGGTCTTGACCTTGCTCTTGCTCAAGCTGGTCTCAAACTCCTTAGCTCAAAGCATCCTCTCCACTCAGCCTCCCAGAGTGCTAGTTTAACAGGTGTGAGCCACTGTGTCCAGCTACACAAATTCTTTTAATGCCTGTTTCAAGTAAATGTTACTTGAGATGTGACTGATTTGCACTTACTCTCGTTGACCGTAACATTTCCATGGAGGTTGTAAGGGAGGATTCCTATAGTCTTCATTAACTATGAGACAACCGAGATGTCCCTTCAGGAACCTAACAATTGTGATCTGCCAAATTAGCTTAGGTTTGCTTGCAACAGCAAACAATTTGGAAGCAGGAGGATGTGACATTCCAGGGTAAATACCCTCAAGGAGAACAAAATAAACCCACTATGTCTGATTTTATTTATCATCACTTTTGTAATTTTCTAAATCATTTATTGATTCATTTGATCATCGTGAAACCTCTCCGAGGTGAGCCTTATTACTTTTATTATTTTTATTGTCACTATTATTCTTCTTAATTTACAGAGACGTATTTAAACCCTAGAAAGTCTGGCTTTCACCATCACACACTGTCATTTCTACACATGGACTAGAAACAATTTTTCAAAATGGTTTTACAATTCTACTTTAGATTTAAGAAAGTATTAATGAAATATTTGTGTATGTGTATATAATGTATTACATATGAGGTCAGACAATAAAGTTTGTTTACTTATCCCAGAAAAAATGCTTTATACTTCATTGTAGAAAATCACGAGGGTCACCTTTGGAGGTCCCCCCGGCCATCTGGAGACCAGAGTGCTATTCAGCAATGAGATGTGTAGCATTTTTTCTAGGATGAGTTTGCAAACTTCACTGTCAGACCTTGTACAAGGAGGGCTCTGGTGACCATTCCAGAAATAGAGTTCCAAAATTGCTTTGAAGGGTGGACTAAGTGATGGTGACAGTGCACAGCTTCCCAAGGTGAGTACCCCCAAAAGGTCTGTATGGATATTTAGCAATGAGGCATGCAGCACTTTTTCTAGGATGAGTTCTTGAACTTAATTGTCCAAGCTTGTGGTTATATAAAGCAAACAAATGCTCTCCAACAAAAGAATTACAGTATTTTACAGTTTGTTTTAGCTGTAGGTATTATTTATATTGCATAATTAATTATGCACTAAATATGCACTTAATCAAAGTTTATGATGTGTATATATTAGGAGTTATTAAAGGGAATCATGGCTGTAGGTGGAGTAAGAAATGAGACCTAGTAAGAATGCCAAATTTTTGTCTACTAAAAAAATAGAACACTCTGGGAGGCCCAGAAAATAGAACACTATATAGCCCCAGTACTTGGGAGGCTGAGGCAAGAGGATTACTGGAGCCCAAGAGTTTGAGCTTGCTGTGAGTTATGATGCCACAGCACTCTACCCAGGGTGATAAAGTGAGATTCAGTCTCAAAAAAAAAGAAAGAAGGAAAAAAGAAAGGAAGGAAGGAAAGAAAATAGAAGATGTTTAAAATTTATAAATTGACCAAAAATAATATAATTAAGAATATTCAAGAAAATACTAAAGAAATCTATAATAAAGTTGAAAAGTAATGGTCTCTTAGGAGTAGGATGTCTGGTATGAAATAAATGGGGTAGGTAATTATTACCTTAATTTTCAGTTTTATGGTGGTCTTAACTTTTAAATCTATCATTATAGTATTTTAATGTATTATCTTGACAAAATCCTTAAATTACATATATGTGTGTGTGTTAGCTATGTAGTTTAGTAGGGTCCTTTCATTTTTTGTAAATTATTTAAGAGAGGTTAAATAATTGAAATTAATATATGAGAGAAAATCATTTTCCTTAGCAGAAGTTCAATTGATTATACATAAACTAAGCTCCCATGGGAACCTAAGTAGTCTAAGCAACCATAGCTAAAATATGTATGTCAGACCCATGTGCTAGCAAACTTGGAATTTCATGTCCTTTATGCTTTTATGCATTCTCAAGTCTTTTAAAATGTCAATGGAAGTAAATATAAAATAAAAAAAATGCTAAAATTAAAAAAAAAGAAGTTAAAACAGAAACAACACTTAGACTCCATCTTATGTTCTGAAAGGAATTCTCTCAGATAGGCAAAAATATCAACTATTACGTTCTCTACTGAAGGAAATTTCTGGCTTCATTTCCATATATATCAAAAACAATCACTTGAATAGATGATTTGTAAGATTAATTGCATTTTAACTTTTTTCTAGGAAATTTGCCTACATTTGCCCATGATGTTCATCTTCGTTACCTCACTTGATGCTCAAAGGACCTTGAAGATTTATCAGGGCAGGTGCATTGTGGGTAGATTTTGGCTCATGATGATCAAACAGCCCATGGGAAGTCAAACAACTACAACTTTCATAAGGAAAACTCAAACTCACATTTTATGAGCCACATATTTATTGCTCTTTACTATGTTTTTACTGCATTGTTACACTGATAGAAAAATTCATCACTATCAAAGTGATGCACACACCTTATGTGTTTATTTGCTCATCTATAACTCATTAAATATTTATTGAATACCTACTATTTGCAAAGCTTCATGGACTTCTGAAATATCAAACTCCTACTAGAGAGATAGTTTCACAACCACATCATCATTATACCTTAGCCTTTCCTTTCTTCTTCTTTGCAAAATCAGATAGGACTTGGGTAGAGTCTTTTATTAATTCTTAAATTCTTATATCAACTCACATGACTCAGACATCTCACTCTCTTATTATTTTCATTGATTCAATTTCCACTTAATTAAGCCACTGCAGTTAAAGTCTCTATTCTCCATGAATCAATAATCAAAGAAAGGTAGATTGGATTGTTATAGGAAAAAAATCAAGATACAAATGACAGATAATCCCCACAGTGGAAAGTATTTTGTATTTTTTAGTCTGGAAACAATGATATCCAAAGCTGGCAAGCACTGTAGATGGTCATTTTCATTTGGGTCATGTCTCCCAGAGTCCTTAAAATGTGATTGTTGTCATATGTGCACAAAATGAGAGGGAAGAGTCAAGAATAATTTCCAGATTTCTGGTTTGGAAGACTGAATATGATGATAGTGTTGCCCTAAAAAGTATAAAATGGCAAGAACAGTTAGAAGTAAAATAAGACCGAGAATTCCATTTTAGATATGTGCCCTTGAGACTTGTGGTGGGAGATGTCTAGAAAGCAGGCACACACACACACACACAGAGCCTTGGAGTGCAGGTCTAACTCCAGAGACTGGGTTGGGCGATACAGACCCTGGAGTCATCATGATGGAAGGGAACTTCAGAACCATGGACTCATGCAGGAAATGTGTACAGTGCAAGAAAATCATAAAACAGAAGACAGAATCTCAAAGAGTTGTAGATGCTAAAAACATTTACAAACGTTAGAAGGAAAAAACAGAGAACTCTGGGATAAAGATATAGAGAGGAAACCAGGAAAGGGAAGGAAAAAGTAGGAGGGGATGCCAGAACAACTAAGAGGAACATTTAATAAAAGCAGTGGGAATTAAATGGGCGAAGTTCCCAAGTCAAGTGAGCCCAATGCTAAAGTGTTTCAGTAGATTAGTAAATATGAAGATTGTTGCTGATTTTGGTCTGAGCAATTTAAGGGATGCAGAGGTAGAAGTCACTTTTTGGTGGGTGACTTGGGTGTGGAATGGTGAACAGGACGAGACTAAAGGCAGCCAGGCCACGGGTCTGATTTTGCTACAATGAACATGTAGCTACATTGGTGTGATAAAATTAAGAGGGACAGGAATTAGCTTGACTGAAAAGGAAATTAAGGAATAAGAGAGTAGCTAGAAGGGGCTGTGCAGATTTGAAGGTCATCTGTTATTTGAAACGTTGGTGCATAGGAAAAGGAGGGAGAGGGACAAAATGAAAAAATCTTAGAGAGAGAGGAAATCACTATGAGAAAGCAAATAACATTTTTTTTTCTTGAAATATGTATGAATGTACCTACAAGGGTACTAGAGATCATGTCTGAATCAGATCTTCGTCAATAACAGATTTGAAACATAAATGCATTTTCCCTTTATGTCTGACTAATACCATATCATTTATAATGAACTAAGGCTAACCCTGGGAGGTAGCCCATTACTATTTTATAGATAACAACATTGAGCTCTGTTTGACATTTAACCTGCCTATGGTTAGGAAGAAGGAAAGAAGTGGTTCAGAAAATGAATCCATGCTGTCTTATCTTCACCATGCTTTATCCATGGTAATACTCCTGTGATCAGTGCTTAATGAGTCATACAAATTCAGCTTCCTGATCCCACAATATAGATTTTGAAAAGCAAAAGAAAATTACAACCAATCAAAAAAATAATGTCTGAAAGCATTTTGTGGTTGCATCTCTCTTCAAGAAGCATAACAATTTTTTTCTTAAATATAAAAAATGGAAGACACATTATCTTAGATATGCATTTAAAAAATTACAGTGTAACAGAATGTCTTATAGGGGACTAAATACAAAATGTGTTACAATGAGTAAAAAAATGCATCCTTTTTTTTTTTTTTTTTTGCAGTTTTTGGCCAGGGCTGGGTTTGAACCCGCCTCCTCTGGCATATAGGACCAGCACCCTAGTCCTTTGACCCCAAGGCACTGCCCAAAATGCATCCTATTTTTTGTAATTACTCGGATTAAATTATTAAAAGAACTACAACAGGAAATAGACATACAAAAATCATTTCCATAAAACAAAGTATAATACTATGTTTTGTGCCAAAGTTGGGTATAGCTTCCCAGATATCATTTTAAGTTTTTTCAAATACATTTTTTTCTATTTCTTTTTCCCTTAAACCTATTACCGCATCTGTTTTATATCTGAGACAAATACAACATGTTCACATACACAGAGACATTGGCTGTTATTTTCTATTCAACGTTTTTTGAAAGATCTAGAGAAAAATGCTTTAAAATCTCTTTCTTGTTACCCTTAAAATGAAAGCCGCCTTCAGTCGCCTGCTAATAAATCAGGTGTAGATGTTAGTACCTTATGACATCTTTTGAGCTGTGAGTTAGGAGTGAAATTACCCTGAAATGTAGTTATAAATTCTTGAGATTAACGTAAGACTTTCCTTTGCTAGGCTGTCTAGGTACAGAGATTCTGTGGTTGCTGGAGGGGTTAAAGTTGGAGCCACTAGTCCACTAGTGCATATATATTACAGAGGATTCATAAAAACACGACAGTAGAGACTGGGTCAATCCATTACTGTGAACAAGCAGTGACCAATAGGAAAGGGGGAGGAAGATCCAAGGAGGCTGAGGTAAGCAGTCTTCTGCGTCCCTGTTACAGTGGAAACAATAGATCAAAAGGTGTTCTTGGTGACTGGGGCGAGTAGCTTTTACTTTTTCTCATAAGAGGTTTGACAGCATAAAGTAAAAACAAATTATTTTAGTGAAAGTTTTTTTTTTTCCTTGTAACTGTTTTTTTTTTTTTAGCAAACTTCAGACCCAGACACAGGACTCAGCGGTATATTCCTGGAAGGCAAGGTAAACGATTTTGCATTTTTCCAAACTCTTAAAAGTTAAGAATTCAAAGTTTTGACTTATGCGATGCAGGGTTACAACTTCGATAACTAAAGCAAATCCCTATTCTGGACAAAAAAGGAATTTAATGTTGTCTGTGTTGAAAACTGGCCAGAGCAGCATGCCACCGTCCTGGGGACTTTGACAGGTTGGGGAAGCAGCTTTACACTTGTCACTTTCTGAAATTTAATGACAAAATTGAAAGATCAGCATTTCATAAATGAAGTAGATTATGTCTTTTTCAGGAATCAGTAAAATCTGTTCTGTCCTTATTACCAAATGATTCAACTAAATGCACATAGGTCTGAAATATATAACATGAATATATGCTATAAATACATTATTAAATGTATATTTTATATATATGTGTGTATATATATATTTATATATATATATTTCCTGTTAAAATAGTTCTTCTTACCTATAACCTTTGATGATACTCAATGAAGAGGGCTTATGTGTTTTGAATGCACCAAATATCAGTAAATACTAATCTATCCTTTATTGGAAACATGAAGGCACACCTATAAAGGAATTCTCTACCTTTATTCTAAATATGTTTTCTGTTTCATTTGCTTCTTATTTCATCATAATGCCATAGCTGTACTTCTGTAATTGTGATACACCTCACAGTGCTTTCAACTCTCCACAACAAACTCTTTCTCTTTATGTATACATACCTCTCTAGAAAGAGCTTATAAATCAATTTCTCAGCTGAATACCTTGATGATGTACTGAGACATATAGAGGTCTTTCCCCACCCCCCAAAAATAAAACTTACCTGAGAAGTTCAGCTACAGAACAAGAGATTAATCACACACTTTTCTTCAGATGCTAGAACCTTCTGTCACAGTAAACTGCTAAAATGTTCTTTGATCATTTCATTTCTTTGGTTCCAGGGCCAGCAGTCCTGTGAAATCTCATCCAGATGTTATGCTCATTTAAGACTAAAAGTAAAAGCACATGCCTACGCTCAGGCACCACACAGACACCCAGCTGGAATTATTAAGAGATCACTTTTTCTGTAGTCTTGTATTCCACTACTGGTTTTAGTACAGTTCTTTAAATCTAATAGCTTGAAGCGGGAAAACACTGAGAGCTGCAAAAATTCACTTTCCATTCCTCAGCTTTCATTGTGATTGGGTTAAAACCAGAAGCCTACAAGCTGGTGAATTAGTTTCGATGTTTACAAAATGTTTTGTCTGTGGCCTCTGCTAAATAAATGTGTATTTATTTATTGTTATCTTACTGTGAAATGTTGACATCTCTTCCACTGTCCTCTGAAGAAACATTTACTGATCATTTTGATGTATACGATTATCAAATTATCCAAGGTCAAATCCTCAAGTCTCTAACCGTTACATCCCTTACACTCCAGGTGCTATAATGGCGACCGCGCTTTCCTTCATCATCTGGGTGTTGTTCATAACAGATACCGTGTGGACTCGAAGTGTGAGACAGGTGTATGAGGTACACGATCCAGAGGACTGGAGCGTTCATCATGACTTCGACTGTCCCACGGAGTGTTTCTGTCCCCCCAGCTTCCCTACTGCCTTATATTGTGAAAATAGAGGCCTCAAGGAAATCCCTGCTATTCCTTCAAGGATCTGGTACCTTTATCTTGAAAACAACCTGATAGAGACCATTCCTGAGAAGCCGTTTGAGAACGCCACCCAGCTGAGATGGATAAATCTTAACAAGAATAAAATAACCAACTATGGCATTGAGAAAGGAGCCTTGAGCCAGCTGAAGAAGCTACTGTTCTTATTTCTAGAAGATAATGAGCTAGAGGAGGTACCATCTCCATTGCCAAGAAGTTTAGAACAATTACAATTAGCTAGAAATAAGGTGTCCAGAATTCCTCAAGGGACCTTCAGCAATCTGGAGAACCTGACCCTTCTTGATCTGCAGCACAATAAACTAGTAGACAACGCCTTTCAAAGAGACACCTTTAAGGGCCTCAAGAACCTGATGCAGCTAAACATGGCCAAGAACGCCCTGAGGAATATGCCCCCGAGGCTGCCAGCCAATACAATGCAACTGTTTTTAGACAATAATTCCATTGAAGGAATACCAGAAAACTATTTTAACGTGATTCCTAAGGTGGCCTTTCTGAGACTCAACCACAACAAATTATCGGACGCAGGTCTCCCAGCAAGTGGCTTTGATGTGTCATCAATTCTAGATCTCCAACTATCTTACAATCAGCTCACAAAGGTTCCCCGAATCAACGCCCACCTGCAGCATCTTCACCTTGATCATAACAAAATTCAAAGTAAGTAACTATCAGGGTGTGTATAAGATTCTCGCGGTTGTTAAATGTATTCTACGTCTTCCTTAGAGATAGCAGTTGTGTTACCCTTCCCTGCCATATTTAAATTTTCCAAGTCCCAGATAGTCTTAATGGGCCAAGAAGTTCAAATATTTAAGTTAAATATCAAAAAATGGACTTCAGTAATCCAAGTGGCCATTATCTATTGGACAAACTAAGTGGCACTATCTTCTTTTTCCTCTAGAAAATTCTAATAGTTCCACCTCACTGAGTAGACTTACTTAGGAAAATTTACCGGACACAAACAACCTCATGGGTACGAAGAAGGAATATAAGTTAAGAGGTATTAGGAAGGAATCTGTGTCCTAAAAACTATTGAGCAGCCAATTTCGGAAACTCCTCTAAGCTGAATCTGTAATTAAACGCCACATTGGAGTGGAAGTCTCAAACTTTATGTGTACAAGGTGGTGGCTCCATCTCCAAAATTTCTGACTCAGTTGATTCTCAGGGTGGATCCTGAGAATTTTCATGTCTAACAAATTCACAGGTGACAGTGATACTGATGGTTTGGGAAACACTTATTTAGAACCCCTACTAAAGTTTAAGGCTTTACTTAATTAGAATGGAAATGATTGCCTCTGGAAGCTGGCAAGTCCTTACGACTTACTGGCAATCGTCAAGGTGGAAAGAATACACTCTCTTTTTCCCTGAAAATAGCTATTGATAAGAAAGGGAGAGGTAAGTGCAAAATTTTTGGAGGCAGAGGTGCCAGCAAGAGAAGTAGTTATAGAAAGAGAAGGCTGGAGGCATTAAACACAACCTGATCATCTTCATAAGTATGCCTCAGACCAGGCTGGGCCTGGGGTAGAGGTCAGGAATATCTTGGGCCAGCCTGGCACTTATCTACGTACCTTCAATCCAAGCATGAAGCCTTTAGGAAAATAACTTTCAGGAGATTTTTTCCTGGATGACTAAAAAAAATGCAATCCTAAAGTCAGATTCAATCAGAATGGTTTGTAAGAAAGTAACAGAGATACCTGTCAAAAGTTTGTCCTGCCTGGTTACTACTCACTAAAGTTTCCTTTAAGCAAATAATGACATAAACATACCATTTATAAGAACAGAATATTTTTTCCACTGGGTACGGCTCAAGTTATTTAAGATTTTTTTTTTTTATAACAGTGTACTTTGAGTATAAAATCCAGGAATTCAGTGGCAGGTTGCCCCCGCAGCAGTGATTTTTCCATAGTGATGAAACTATTACTTTAGCCCGTAGTCAAAAGCAAAAGATACAACAGAAACACATTTCTGAATAGATGAATCTGGTTGGCTGAACCAAATAGTACAATAGCAGAGACTGAAGTCAATGTGCAATTTTTTCCTGATATATTTTCTGTGGTTCCACAGGTACCTTCCTTGTGCGACAATAAAAACCCCACAGACAAATGTGGGAAGTTAATTTCAAGTGATTCCACATAGAATCGTATTTGTGATTTGAGGATTCTATCCTAAGAATTTGTGAGGGAGGATGTTTAAGAGTGAGATAGTAATATTCAAAATATAGTCAGAAGGTGTAAGACTCTATCCTTCTTCCATCTGCATTGTGGGTTTTTTTCTAAGTATTATCTTATGTTTCTTTTTTTTTCCTTTGGCTGGGGCTGGGTTTGAACTCGCCACCTCCAGCATATGGGGCCAGCGCCCTACCCTTTTGAGCCACAGGCACTGCCCAATGTTTCTATTTTTCAATTGCTCTCATTGTAGTGTACACCTGAAGAGTACATAAAACACAAGTTTCTGGTCCCATCCTAGAGTTTCGACCTCAGTAGGAATGAGGTGGGGCCTAATAATTTAGTTTCCAGGTAGTGTTGACACTGCTGGTCCATGATTTGAGAGCCATTAATTAATTCCAAAAAGAACCTTCCGTGGCATTATTAGCAATTTCTGAATAATGAGGAACTGATGCCCAGCTACTTGAAAATATTCGCCAAAGGACAAAGAGTAAGTGTGACAGCTAGCACCTGATATTTTAAGTGTTTTTCCCCACTCAGACAGTGTAATACCAACAATTTTCTTCAATTCCCTGAAAATAAGCATTCGAAAAAAATTTCTATTAGTAAAACAGCAACACCATCAACAAAGAGACATTGACTATTTGCTTCTTAACACAGATGTCAAATGTGGTCATTTCTATATTCCAAGAAAATAAATGTGAAATAAGAATTTCCCTGGCTAGAAGTTTTGGGTAACAATTATATCACGCCTTGTTCTAGTAACTATTAAAGAACTTGGTTCTTCTTGCTACATAATCTATTGTAGTTGTTAATACAGTAGTTTCTAAGAAACATACTTTTATATGAAAAGTCCTCAGAAGGTATAGGACAGTGAACTTTTCTTATGCAGTGCAACCAAAGACTTATTTGTTTCTTCCAAATACCTTAAAGGACTTCAAATCTGGTAAAAACAATTATTTATTTAAATGCATCACTTCCTGGCATTCTATAAGAAACACCATAATTCATTTATGAAAATATAATTATATTTAGAACACTTGTTTCTTGTATTTCATTTATTCAGACATGCATAAATTATGGGGCATGAGAGGGCTAGGCTAAGGGGATGGCACATGGAAAGAGACACTTCCTCTTCATTGTCACCAGAAAAGAAGGAGCTGGGTCTTAGCCCTGCCACTGACTTGCTGAAATTCCTTGGGTACATTTCCTTACCTCTCTGAACCACTGTTCCCATAATGTTCAAGTGGGGAAAATAATATTCCCTGATAAAGCCTGTGTTATGATAAGGTAGTGATACATGTGAAAAAATGTAAGTTTATAACCACAAAAGTGCTATACAAATACCAGTCATTGTTTTTATCAAGACGAATTCACAAAATGATACAAGATCAGAGCAAAGCTTTGCTGTAAGTGTAAAATTATTCAATACAATATGTATATGTGCGTAACAGTAGGACACAGAGGAGGGTCACTGCCCAAGTTAGGGGACCTAATCATGGTAGGTATTTTTGCTTGGAAAAGTTTTGAAAGGGGTTAAAAGGCAGTATGTGAATTGAAGGTTGAAATTGGCTGTTACACATGTCTCTAAAATAAATTTTGCTACTTTACAGCCTTCTCTTCTGGATGTTCCTAAATCTCAATATAGCCACTGGTGCCAAGGGCCCCGATCCAAGGCAGGTGTGCAATTTCTTCCATCCTCACCAAGTAAAGAGGCTTATGGGATATTTCCTGGCTTGACATCTTTGCAATTCAAATTTTGGCAAATGTTTTCTTTCCAATTAAATACACTTAAGTATGAAGATTCAAGGTTGTTTTCTGTAAGTGTCACATATGTAAAGTTATGTTAATTCTACTTTTTAAAACGCATCTTCATAGACTATTTTCCATCTTTTAGGGTAATTTCAAGCATTTTCTCTTAATTACATTGATTTCCTACCTACTCATCCATCCATCCATTCATCTATCCGTCCAGCCAGCCAGCCATCTGTTCGTCTATCTACCCAAATACTTACCCATTTTCCAGTAACAAATCTGAATTGTTGTCACCACCTCTAATACCCTAAATCAGGGTTTTTCAACCTTCTTTGTATCACAGTGCACTTGAACCTATAGTTAAACTTTCAGGGCACATTTAAATTATGTTGATCAAAAAAGAATATACTTACTGTGCTTTGAAATTCTTTTGAAAATAATTTAATTAATGATCTTAATAATCTTTGCGGCACACCAGTTGAACCTCATTGCCCTAAAGACTACTTGTCTTACTCTGTAGTAAATTAAACCTGCCTAACTCATTTGCAAGGTTATAAGACCACTGTTACCTTACATACGTGTGTTTCTACCATAGCTCCTAACATTATTTTCTTTCCTGTGCTCTATATTCAGTGGTTCAGAACATGCAGTGAGACAGCTATACTTTTATGGAATGTTTATTCCAGGTTCCTTTTATATACAGAGGAATGCGCAATCTCTGAATGACACAGAAATGCTTTAAGTCTCTAACAGATTCATGCAGCTGGCCACCACGCCCCCCATCAGACCACTACAATAGGGTTTTGCTCTCCCATCCTCCAGGCTCTCCTGCCTTCTAATTCATTCCTTCCCTTGGTCCTTGACTCTGCAGGTGTCAATGTCTCGGTCATATGTCCCGCCTCCTCCACCCTGCCTGCTGAGCAAGACTCCTTCGGCTACGGACCGCGCCTCAGCTACCTGCGTCTGGATGGAAACGAAATCAAAGCCCCCATCCCCATGGATTTAATGACCTGCTTCAGGCTCCTTCAGGCTGTCATTATTTAAACACAGTCTCACCAAATCAAAAAGTTGGTCTAATAAGCTGTTGTTTCTGACAGGAAATTGGGTCACCACTCCTAGGCTTAGGGCAAAAGTCACGTTTCCAATGGCCCTTGGCCGCCATTTTCATTCGTGCAGCTTCTGTGTTCAAAGATGACTTCACCCGAACCAGCACAGCCTGTCTTAATTTTTTTTCTTTTAATTAACAGAACAGACACAGGGTTAAGGTAATTTAACTCAAAGATAGTTCTTATTGGTCTTTTACACAGCTTATAAATACCAAATAATGCAATTACACTGTTACATAATAAAAGGATGTATTGGTTTGTATATATTCAGAATACTTATGCAGATACTATATTTACAGAATGAATACAGGAACCAATAAGAGGTAAGAAGATCTAAAGAAAATTTTAAAATAAGGTAGCTCTTTACCATAATCATAACGAAATAAATGTAGATTGCTCAGTAGTTTGTAGAAATATAAATTTGGTATTTAGCCTGAGAAAGAATGAAAAGAATCAAATACTTTGTGATGAGAGAATTCTAGTCCATTTATACCAAATAATGAAACACTAGTGGCCATTTCTAGTTCACTACCATTTCCTGTAGGTGTTTTATTTAGATATAGTCCCCTGTATTCTAACAATTGTACAAGTCCTAAAATTAACCTTTATTATAATGCACTTCTCACACCTGAAATCCCCTTGAATTGCAAATTGTTCAGTTCTTATATTTGATTGTGTTTTCCAGATGTTTGAAATAAAAATAAGGAGTGCTTTCTAACAGAACAGAAGTAAAACAATTATTTCAAAGATATTATTCACAAGATTCATTGAAAAACATATTTTAATGAAAATGTTTTATAGTACAAGTGATTTCTCATTTTAACATAAATACATTCAAATCTGTTTCCCCCACCTCGATGTTCCTTTCCTTCCAGTAAACAGAAGAGAAAATTGGTGCTCTAATCACTTAACATAACATGCATGATTGTCATGAGTTACAAAAAAATAATCCAGGCTTTCGTCAAGTAAGAAAGTCCTGTATATTTTGATTAAGGCTTCTGATTTTATAAGACATATACTATAAGCTATCAATATCCTATAAAGATTAATACATGCTTTTGCGCAGAAGGTGCCAAAAATCATACACATTTTAAGAAAGGAAAAAACTTTATTAAAATCATAATACTCAATGTCCACTGATAATAGAAGATGAATACACCTCATGTTGAGCACCTTTTATAATTGCAGAAGTGAGACGTGACTTGAATATCACAATTTTAATGCAGTTTTTTTCTTTCTTAAATCGCGTATACATTTTTTGGTACCCTTTATATGCATTTTCTGAATAGTGTTGTGAAAACTTCTATAAAATTTGGTACATTTCTCTAAAATATAAATATTATGTGAAAGATATTCTTCTTGGCAAAATATCTCAAGAATGGAAGAAAAGTATCCAATTTATAGCTTTCATAGGAACTATAGCCCAAGAATATGGGAAAAGGGGAAAGGGAGAGGAGGGGAGAGCGGAGGATGGATGGAGGGAGGGTAATTTGTGGGACCACACCTATGGTGCATCTTACAAGGGTACATGTGAA
>CAUYQV010170904.1:0-25279 GCA_963574575.1 Galagoides demidoff | reverse complement strand
TGCCATGGCATCACAGCTCATAGCAACCTCCAACTCCTGGGCTCAAGCGAGTCTCCTGCCTCCGCCTCCCAAGTAGCTGGGACCACAGGCGCCTGCCACAACGCCCAGCCATTTTTTGGTTGCAGCCGTCATTGTTGTTTGGTGAACCCGCCACCTTAGGTGTACGTGGCTGGCACCTTAGCTGATTGACCCACAGGCGCCGAGCCAGTAGTAGTAGTCTTAAGGTAGACTGTATTAATAAAACATTTATAAACAGTTTACGTAAGAATGATATTTGCCAGGATATTATATTTTTTATTATTTTTGGGATATTATATTTATACTGAAAAACTTTATATAATACAGGGCAAGGCAGGGTGGCTCATACTTGTAATCATAACACTTTGGAAGGTCAATTTGAAGATCAGCCTAAGCAAGAATGAGATCTCTACTAAAAGTAGAAAAATTAGCTAGGCCTGTATTCCCAGCTACTCTGGAAGCTGAGACAGAAGGATTATTTGAGCCCAGGAGTATGAGGCTGCTGTGAGCTAGGCTGACACCATGACACCTTATCCGGGGCAGCAGAGTGAGGCTAAGCCTCAAAACAAAAGAAAATAAAACTTTATATCATATAGAATAGCAGCTTATAAAGATTTTTAGCAACAGCACTTTTTTCAAATGAAATGTCAAACCATCTCAATTTATAAAATATATACATAGTATCAAAATGCTTTTCACATATAAAATTATTATAAAAAATCATTGCACACAATTTTTAAAATTCAGTTAATGAAAAGTATGGACTTGTAGTGAACATTAATACTTTAATCAGGAGTCAGATGACAGTGCTAGGCTCATACCTGCTTCAGCTTCCAACTTATGTCTATATTTTATTTGGGTTGCAACATATCATGGACATTTTGATTCACACAAATAAGTAGTTGTAGACTGTAGGTTAAAAAAGTTGTAGACTGTAGTTTCTTAACATATGTTTAAAATGAACTGAGCTAGAAGTCTGAAAGAAGAGTAATAAGAGGGCAGCGCCTGTGGCTCAAAGGAGTAGGGTGCTGGCCCCATATGCTGGAGGTGGTGGGTTCAAACCCGGGCCTGGCCAAAAACTGAAAAAAAAAAAAAAGACCTAGGCTTTCAATAGACTCTAAATCATTTATATATAAGACTTGCCTTATAATCAGAAGTTTAAAAAAAATACAACTTTGTTTTTCCCTAACTGGACTTATTGTGTATTTTAAGTCCCCTGCTACCCCAAGAGGCTTGAAGCAAATTTCAAACAATTCAGGGTCCTCTCTCCTCTCTAGGGGGCTGTGTGTATCCCTCCTGCAGGCCACGTAGTAGGAGCAGCTCTTGAGTTACAAACACCCAACTTAAATAAGACTTGCACTTATGAATAGAGAATGAGTAAACAAACCTGTTCCAACTTATGTACAAATTCAACTTAAGAGGAAACCTACAGAACCTTTCTCATTCTGAACCCAGGGACTGCCTGTACTCAGGGTAGGGACAGAACATCTGGTCCACCATTGCCAAACCGTCAGACCTGCTCCCCGAAATATGGATATCCTTACCTGGCTGGTGGCTTCTTGTTCATTCAACTTCTTCCCCTATTTTCTCTCTTCCTTTTCCTCCCTTCTCTCATGTCTTTAAATCTTTCTATGGCAAATGCAACACAATTTGTTCAAGTTACCACTTCAGCATCATGATACAGGTGTGTGGGCTTTCCTAGGCCTTCTTGCCAGTCTGTTGGTAGTTTACCTTCTTGCTCTTGCCCTGCTAGGTGCTAGAGGCAGGCGGGTCCTTCGATGCTCTGGGCCTCATTCAGGAAAGGGACAGCAAGGGACAGCAAGGGACAGCAAGTGTCCTTTGCTGTCCAATACACTAAGCCTATCTGGGGATTTCTAGCTACCTATCCTCTCTGAAATTCAATCTGGGGTTGGTATAGGGATCCTAGCCACCCGCATGAGCATCAACTCACAGCCTCATCTCTGACATTTGTCTTTTTCTCTTGCCTGGGGTTCCTTTTTAATGTGAGCAAACCCTGGGCAGGTGGTCTCAGAGGATATACACTCGTAGAGTATACTTATCCATGTAAGGAGATAGGCAGAGAAATTTATAGCAACTCAAGTCTATGCACAAAGATGGAAAGAGAAACTTTTTCTCAAGATCTGACAAAAGAACTAAAAATCTGTTATCACACTATTATGCATGTTCTTGGTTTTCAGAAGTTTAAAATTGGTCGACTAATTTACAAAACAGCTCTTATTCTGGCCCCAAATACCTGCTTCCGCCTTGGTGTCTACCATTGATACCACCGTTCCTTCAGTTGCTCAGGTCAAAAATTTTATGCTATCCTTATTTTTCCTCTGTCCCTCACTTTTTGCATCCATCACAAATGTGGTTCCATTGCCAATGCATTCCTCGAACCCAAACACTGGGGCTCCTCAGAGTCTAATCCACCATCACTCCTCTTTAGGACTGTGATAGCGTCTTAGTCAGCTTCCCGCTCTACTTTTGCCAGGCCCACATTATACAGAGAGGGAGAACAATCCTTTATACATGTAAATCAAATCATATCACTCCTCTGTTTAAATTTGTGTCACAGCTTACATGATGGAGCTCCTGTCAACTTCCATGACCTTTCCTGCCACTTCCCTACCATGATCTACATACAGAGTCCTTCTTGTTCATGTACTTGCCAGACTCGCCCTTACCAGCTCCACACATAGAACATTCAATCCCGTGAGATTTGAAGAAGTGACATCTTCTCAACATCCAAGTTCAAGTGTTATCGTCTTCCAAGAGCCTTTCTTGACCAGTCAAAGCTCTGACCCACTGCCAGAGCACTATCCCTGCACTCTGCTTTATTCCATGCCTTCCTTCTATAAGTACTTAGAGAAGTTCATGCATGTCTTATACTGTCCTGGGCAAGAGAATAGTAAAATAAAAGAATTCTCCATCCCTGTTTCAGGGAGCATATATTCTAGTTGAGGAGATAGGCAATGAACAAATACATACTAAACAAATAGTCTATTAGGTAGTAGTGTTGTGGAGAATAATAATGTGGAAAATAAATCAAGAAAGGGACAGGAGGTAGAAGATTGCTATTTTAAATAACATGGTAGGCCTCTGTGAGCAAAGACTCAAAGCATGTGAGAGAGAGACCCAATCTCTGGCAAAGGGCAGAGATCCCAGAATATCCCAAATGTAAAAGCCCAGAGGCAGCAGCATGCTTTGGGCTGTGGCTGGGATGCAGTGAGCAAGGAGGACGAGTTCTAGAAGGTGAGTTTAGGAAGGTGAAGGTTGGCTCTTGCTGGTCATCAAAAGGGTATTTGCTTTTCTCCAGATAACAGGAGACATTATTGGAAGATTTGAGAGAAATGACCCGATTTGGTTTGATAAGGGTCATTTGGACTGCTAGGTTGAGAATAGACTGTCATGGAAAAGGGTCTGATTAGGACATGCTGGCAGCAGTCCAAGTGAGAAATGATGGTGACCTCCACGGAGGAAGGCAGTGGGTGTCATGAGAAGTGGTCACTCATGCTGAATTTGGGTGTGAAGGAAGAGATCAGCCAAGAAAGATGCTAAGCCACCTGAAAGATGGAGTTCTCCTGATGAGTTGTAGAAGACTGCAGAAGCAATGAGTTTGGAAGGCAGGTGTAGGGAAGACCAAGACTTTGATTTTGGACATATTGTGGTTAAGATGGATGTTAAGGAGCAGCTGGAAACATAGGTGTGCTCACGCATGTGTGTGTGTGTGTGAACAAGTGAATTTGCTTTTAATTTATTTTAATTTCACATTAATTTAGTTTTAATTAATTTTATTTAAACTTTGAGTGTATTTAATTTTGAATAAGTTTTAAAATAAGACAAATAATTCAATGATTAATTAAATAAAATTTATAAGTGATTAAAATTTGTCTTAAAATAATTTAAGAAATATACTTGAAAATGAATTTGAGTCCTATCTTTGTGGAATTCCTGAAGCACAGCTGTAAAACTTGCATGGAACTCAGTGTTAAAACCTGGCACACTGTTGATGTAAACAGTATTGTTTGATACAACTGTCACAACCCCTTTTTTTGGTGTGGTATGGCAAGGAAAAACAAAAGGATTTGCCGATCTGTGCCCTAAAGGGGCTTATCTACATGATACTTCCCTTCTCTGCTATTGGATCCATTTTTCAGAAAAAGTATCTGACTCTTCTTACATTGCTCAATATGCTGATGTGGACCACCAATTGCTGACAGGTGTGCATACAGTGGGACAGGTCACTCCCTCCCTCTCGGGGTCCTATTGGCACAGCCCAATGTAGGGATTTTGTGTGATGTGCAAGTTGTCATGATGTACTTTTTAAAAATAGTGGCCCTGACACATATCCATTGAAATAAATTAACCTTCCTATCTTGACTGACTCACGTTTTGAAAACAGCAACTTTACATGCCAGTGATGATCTGAGCAGGGCTGGGAAGGGGTGGGAAAGCACCAGCAAGGAAGCCAGCACCACAGGCCTTTTAATAGTTTTTAGCAGAGTAGTGCAGAGGTTAGGAACACAAAATTAGATTTTTTTACCAGGCTGGGTTGGAATCCAAACTTTGCTGCTTTCTAGATGGGCAGGACTCAACTATAGTGGTAAAAGATATACTGGAGAAGAATTATAACTCCCTGTTGTCAGAAGCTCATGAGCTAATGTTTGCAAAATACTTGGAATAACACTTTGCACTCAGCCGGCTCTCAATGAATGATAGTTATTACTGATAAAAACTAAAATGTTTCGTCTTTTGCAATATCAGGAGAGGGCAAGGGAGAAACTCAGTGATATTTCTCTCTCATCTTTTTTGCGTTCAATTTTTTAAAAATAGCACGCTATTTTCCCCAGATTATGTTCCGAGAACATGGTTTTACAAGTTGTGGACTGGACTCAGCACAGCGGAGAAGGCTTCTTATGAAAGTGAGCCCGAGTCTAGAAACGGAGATACACTTTTGAACAGAGACGATTTCAGACTGTCATACACTTTTAATTGGTGAGCAGGGCGACCACCTAGCTTCAGATTTAAGCTGGCACCGATGGGCCTAGTGAAAACGAGCCTCCAAATCATTAAATCTTGCCGTTGAAACTCTTCTACTGCACACTTGAACACTTGAACACACACATTTCATCGTTCTTGGCCATTTTTTTTGGCTTATTAAGCACTTCTGTAATACTTTTCCCCCAAATTGGCTACTTTTCATTAGTGGTACCTCACATCACCCCATGTGAAAGGTGAATATAACAGTCCTTACTTTACAGATAAGGAAACTGTGGTGAGAGTCAGCCCTGTACTGTCTGGCCAGGGGAAGCAGAAAATTCAGGCCTGGAACTCTTCACCAAACCCAATATGTATCACTGTTGAGTCACGGTTGACTTGAGCAAGGAGAATGTTCTCCCTAGAGGATTCAGAGCATTCAAATAAAACATAAAAATGATGTTCTCTTCTCTGCCTAAGGCTAAAAAATATTTCATACAGTCATAATGTGGTAGCCAGAAATGTTTGAAAATCAAATCTGATCAAGATGCTTTTCTATATAAAACCTTGATCAAGATGCTTTTCTATATAAAACCTTGTTCTGGCTCGTCAGTACCCCAGGATAAAGTCCATCTTCTTACCAAGACCCACGTGGGCTTCCCCGTGCTGCCCCGCTTCCCACTGCCGGCCTCATCTCTTCTTCCATCGTCACTCCAGCCACACTGAAGACTCCCGGGTGTCGTAAGTGCTTTTGCGCATGAAGTGTAGAAAAGAACCTTGCTTGACCCCATTTCCTCCCTTTTAGGTACAGGTCACCTTTTCCAAGAAGTGTCTCTACATTTCCCAAGACTGGACTAGTTGGCTCTTCTGTGCACTCCTAGAGTCCATATGGTTTACACCATTGATCTCATTAAAAGTGTATCTAGGGGCTCGGCACCTGTGGCTCAAGCGGCTAAGGTGCCAGCCACATACACCTGAGCTGGTGGGTTCCAATCCAGCCTGGGCCCACCAAACAACAGTGACGGCTGCATCCAAAAAAAAAAAAAAAAAAGAAACAGCTGGGCGTTGTGGCAGGCACCTGTAGTCCCAGCTACTCGGGAGGCAGAGGCAGGAGAATAAAAAAAAAACAAACTGTATCTAAGTATCTTTTAATATCTCCCATGAGCCTGTCATCTTCCAAGGACAGTAATTAAAATGGCCACATTGTTGATCCCCGGTTTCTAGATCAACACCTGCACACAGTAGAAATAAGATAAATATTCTTTATTGTATGAATGAAGAATCTGCTTCACGATGTGCTATTTTCCATAATTGCTTTTGTGTCAGACTCTGTGACAAATATTAGAGGTATGATGGGTTGTGGTTTGGAACTTTAACAGTGGAATTTATGGCAAATGCCAGGATGGAGGTAAGGTGAGTTCTGAAGTTTAGTAGGGTGGTTGACATGGCCTAAGCTATGTCTCTTCTTGGTCTCTTCATTTCTAACAGGTATTACAGGGTAAGCACGAAGTTCTCAAAACAACTACAACTTTGATAGTGGAAGCAGGTACCACGGATAATTATCCTTTGACAATCCCTGCAGGTAATCCCTGCAGGTAAACCTGTGGATCACCAAGATGCTATGGGTCCTGTGGCAAATCCCTGGTGCCACTGATCATCTAATGGGCTCCAAGCTGCCACTGGGTGAGACATCCCACAGTTGCACTGACTGAAACAGCGAAGGGACATGCAGCAGTCACTTTGCAACATATGGCTTGCTGCTCCTCTTCTGGAGTGGCTCTGAACATAGTGGTAGTTATGTCAATGACAGTAGCAGGTGAGGGAGGCAGAGAAGCAGTAGTTCTCTTGCCCAGTAAAAGTTTTGGCACCTGGATTTGAACATGAAGGATGCTAACCGGGGAGCTGAAAGATTTCCAGATCAGCCGAATTGCTCAAAGCTGCCAAGTTGGCCTGAGAATCTTCTTTTGTGAGTGAGATATGGATGATAGCTGAAACCACTTCTTAGCTGGAAAATGCAATTTAAGCATATGTTTTAAAAAGCAATGATTAAAATATTACTTATTCAGAGCCCTTCCGTGCTCCTGAATGCATGGCGGTGCCAAATGCTTAGCTGTGCAGAGGGTGATTATCTTTCAAGACCAGGAGAGCAGCTCCCCAGTCACCGCAGGATAGGTCTCAACCTTGGCAAGAGTTTAGGAGGTGAAAGAGGAGGACTCACATATTAGTAATGAAGGTGAAAATCCTTCACATGTAGAAGGTGTTGAAATTCCGCTTAGCTTATTTATCTGGCTTTGGCAAATGTCCTACATTAAATGGAAGATGCCATGTTCCTGTTAATAAACATCCCTTTTCTTTTCTGATAGGATTTCTCCAAATTTATGTCTATCATCTATGCCCAGAGAAGGCAGTGATTTGTAGCACATCACTTCTTATATCTAGCATAGACGAGATTCAATTTAATATAATAATTCATTCATTGGAAGAATGCAATATTAATTGCTAATGTAATGGTCTTGGCTTGGAATTATAAATCCTCTTGTATTAACACAAGTTATGGCATATTTAATTATACCCTACAAATAAACACACATGGAAATAGCAATATTGAAAACAAAACAAAACTTCACAAAACTGGTTGAAAATGATCAATTCCTTCACTTTTAGCCTGCTTTCCCATCTGACCTTTTGTCTAGTTTTATATAAATGTCAATTATTTTAGTGCTAAGTTGACACCAATACAATTATAAAATGGTGTTTATATTTTATGCATGTGCGTATGTATTTATTTAGTTATTTCGTTATTTGAGACAGAGTCTCACTCTGTCACACTAGTTAGAGTGCTGTGCCTCATAACTCACAGGAACCTCAAACACTTGGGCTCAAGCAATCCTCTTGCCTCGGCCTCTGATATAGCCAGGGGTACAGGGACCTGCCAGCTAATTTTTTTATTTTAAGTAGAGGCAGGGTCTCACTCTTGCACAGGCTGGTCTTGAACTCCTGAGCTCAAGCAATCCACTGGCCTCAGCCTCTCTGAGTGCTAGGATTATAGGCGTGAGCCATGGTGTGGTGCCTGGCTTAAAATGGTATTTTTAATTCCCTAATTCAAACTTCTAGGTTAGAGGTACGCTTTTGGACTAGGTTCCTTGGGGAAGAAAACAGCAACAAAACAAAGTATGTGAAGAGGCAGTTGTTACACAAGTCAGTTGCACCAGCTATATATCATGTACCTTTTGGGAACAAAACAGTACATTGGGGTCAAAAAGAAAAGTTACTCCTTGTTTGGTATAAAAAGTTGGGACTGGTGGAATGTCTATGAATATAATATGATTGCTGTTTATATGCCTTATGACTTTTTTGCCCAAAACACAGCAGGTGTTTCATGCCCAGAAGGACTGAGGGGATTAGAAAAGGAATTATGGGGAATAGGTCACCCTTCCAATGACAAAACAACCAAAACAACTTAGGTGTTTTTACACATAAGCTACACATTAGCTACATTGCTGAATTTTTCTATTGTTTTTGGTAACTTGCAAGTAACTTGGTAACTCGGAAGTAATGAAATTTGTATTTTTTTTTTTTTTTTACAAACCATTAGGATTTTTAAGTTATCATAATTGTGTTAGCTAGGATCTTCAACTTTATTAGGAATGGTGGTAATGAGTACACTTATCTCATAATTGATTTGTTTCAATTATGCTTTTGTTTCCTCATAAAATTGATATATTTGTCCCGATGTTATCTTCAATGATTATGTCAATGTTTTGCCTATAGTTGATGTTCTGTAAATATTCATGGAATAAAGGAGCCTGAAATTTACAAAAAAAAAAAAAAAAAACTTATGTGTTTCTGCTATCACGCTGCCTGGGCTTATATCATATCACAGCTCCAATGTCTACTAGTTACGTGACTTGCGTGACACACTTAACCTCTTAACTTATTGTCCCATCATTAAAATAGGAATAGTAAAAATAACTACCATATATGGTTTTGGTAAAATTATATACAAAAGCACTTAATAGTATTTGTTAAACAGTAAATTTGATGAATATTAATTGTAATGGTTAAAAACCCTGTTATTTGACATGAGGGCTACAGTTTTTATTTCAGGCTGTGCAGAGTAAGTATATGATTAAATGCTCATAAATGTTTGTACTTTAGCCTTATGGTTCCCTAGGAACATTCAGACTCTGATTGCATCGTGCCTAGGTCAAAGAGCTCCTGAAAAAAGATCCATCCAGAAAGCCTCAGTCTCCCCAGGGACCTTGGGGGGGCTCTCCTCCTCCTCAGCTTGGGCCCACTACAGTTCGCTCAGGGGAGCTAATGGGCCTGCGGCCCCAAACCCAGCCCAGAGGCCACAGATGATGGTATTTCTTAGGAATGCCTTTTAAATCGTGTATATTCTCTGTTGCTATGTTGTTTTTTTTTAAAAGGCATTTTTCTTTCTCTGTACTTTTATTCTAAGTCAAAAATCAATAAAAAGGCTGGGTTAAATGTCACAAGATGTGGGTATTAGGTTTCCCTGAGAAACCATATATTTGGATGGTGAATTGGCACCAAGACCTCTCACCAGACTTTAAGAACATCCTGTCCTCTCGTTCAGCCTCATTCTTCTCTTCTCCTTCCAATACTTTAACCACAAGAATACTCATCATTTTCGGCTTGTGTTGCTTCTTTCCTATTTTCCTTCTCCAGCCTTATTAATGTGTCTGTAGCCAATTCTTTGTTTACGTAAAATACCATGAGCGATGTGCTAGAGGAAGAAGAGGAGACGCGAATAGGAATTTTGACTATTCTGATAACTTGCTGTTACCTTGGTCCTTTCATTAATCTCTTAGAGTCACATTTGTATAAAGACAGGGGAATAATAAGCTTACCTTAGCTGTTTTGCAGGATTGTTATGAGGACAAAATAACACATTAGGTACACATGCAAACACTTTCCATGTCATTATTTCTGAAGGTATCTATTTATTGTTAGATGCATTTATATGCTATTTTATTTTGTTTCAAAAATTTAAAAAGAAGGTACATTGAAGTTATATTTCCTTTCTGAAATATGCCCAAACGGACCCAGTTCTCTTTGATGTTTTAATAGCCTTTTAAAATAACAATTTTAGGTTCACAGCAAATTTAGTGAAAGGCACAAAAATTCTTCTGTTTTATTTGTTTATTTTTATTTTTATTGAGACAGAGTCTGAAGCTGTCGCTCTGGGTGGAGTGCTGTGGCATCACAGCTCACAGCAACCTCAAACTCTTGGACTTGAGCAATTCTCTTACCTCAGCCTCCCGAGTAGGTGGGACTATAGGCTCCAGCCACACTGCCCGGCTATTTTTTGGTTGCAGTTGTCATTGTTGTTTGGCAGACCCAGAATGGATTTGAACCCGCTACCTCTGGTGTATGTGGCTGGAGTCCTAGCCACTGAGCTATAGGCGCCGAGTCAATTCTTCTGTTTTTAATATAAAACTAAAATATGACAAAAGTGTTTTCTAATTTACCCATCCTTAGGAAAAAAAAAAAGTAATATTCTTCTTTTTCTGGTCTATCTTTTATTGGATTGTTATTGTTGCTGTTTGTTTTTAGTAAGTAGAAAAGTAAATAGCTGATCTAAAGACCTTTCCCCTTTCCCCCTCAGTAATCTAGAATCTAGATCGACTTTGTAGAATGTGCTTAAATGTTGATTTCTTAGCTACTGCTCGGGCTTATGCCTAATCTCTGCAACACTTTTGATGAACATGAGAAAATTTTACTTACCATGTGTCAATGAGGATTTGGATATGGTTTAATAATTGCGAATCTCTTCCCCAGAAAGTAAGAGTCAGGCTGAAGGCTATCTGTCATTGGAATAAATCATTAGGGACTAGAGTTTCCTTTTTTCCTTTTTTTCTTTCTTTCTCCTAAACAGGAGTTTCTTTCATATCATTCTGATATAAAGCCCAGTGAGATCATTCGAGAGTGTTTTGAAAAGCCAAGAACAGGTGAGGTACAGTGGCTCATGCCTATAATCTCAACAATTTGGGATGCTGAGGCAGGAGCATTGCTTGAGGCCAGGAATTTGAGACCAGCCTGGGCAACATAGACGGATCTCATCTCTATTAAAATAAAGTAAAAACAATTAGCCAGGCATGGTAGCATGTACCTGAAGTCCTAGCTTTTTGAGAGGCTGAAGTGGAAGGATTGTTTGAGCATGAGAATTGCAGGCTTTAGTGAGCTATGATCACACCATTGCACTCCAGCCTGAGAGCGACAGAGTGAGATCTCATCTCTTAAGAAAAAAAAAATGCCAGGAATCTTCTGACCTAGGGACTGTACTAGTTGCTTTATATTTGCTAATTCATTGTAATGCCTTGGACACCATATAAGGTAGGTCTTCTTAGCCCCATTTTATTGAGAAGGAAACTAAGGCTCAGAGACATTAAGTAATTTCTGAACATGGTGAAGCTTCCTAATTGAACAACTAGGACTTCTCATATTTCCTCTTAGCAAGTTGTGAGAAATCAAGTAGCCTCTTCCTCTACAATATGGGTAGTTCAG
Source organism: Galagoides demidoff (assembly GCA_963574575.1). NCBI lineage: Eukaryota > Metazoa > Chordata > Mammalia > Primates > Galagidae > Galagoides > Galagoides demidoff. The sequence goes on along the minus strand of CAUYQV010170904.1, from coordinate 13,750 downwards.
TGTTTTATACAAATGGCACACGTCTTTTTACCATGATCAGGGAATTTCTTGGCAAATCCTCCTCCCCATTGATAATAATTATAATTATGTCCTTAGGCCTGATGGCAAATATTTCTCATGTACTCTCACCTCTAAGCCTTGCAATAATCTGCTGAGGTAGGATTATCAAGTCATACGGCATGTGTGCTTCTGACTCCCTAGCCTGTGGCCTTTTCTCCATATCACAGAAATATTACCCTGCCTTTTCCTCAAAGGAGTATTCACCTCAGAAATTTAAATCATTGGTGCTGCAGTATTCGCCCCTGAAGCTTCCAGTAACTCTCATATCACTATGTTGGGGGTGCTGTGGGATGCTGAAAACTTTTGGCTAGAAGGGCCATCTTGCCTTTTGGCCATGTTTGAGACCTTTTCCAAGACTCTGTCAGGACAGTATTTTAGAGATTTTTTTCTTTCTGAAATATTGTCCTATATTTGTGATTTGTGCCAGAGAAAGGGAGAATTTTCAAATAAACAAGCAGAAAGTACATTGGAATGACTTCATGCCCAGGTTCCCGGGTTCCTGATTGCTCTTGCAGATGACATTGTAGGTCTGCCTCACCACATTTTCTTTTTTTGAATTATTTTCCCTAACCCAAGTGTCTCTGGTAACCAAATTTTAGTGCTTCCCCAAGGCAATCTGAGGTTTGGAAACCAAGTGGGCAATTTCAAGTCTTGTGGACCATTCAGAGGCATGCAACCGCAGAACTGAGGAGTGGAGAGAGGCTCTTCTTGTCTTTCCATTGTACTGGAATTTAACTAGAATGACTGAAGGCAATTTCTTTTTAAAATCTTTCCCCCCTGTCACCTCATTAACACCTCCAATGAAAGGCAGCTGTGAGACTGTTAACTCTTTGCTTGCACATTCTTGAAAGTGCTATTGGCTGGGATCTCCGGTCCTTGTGAGAAGATACCCTGCTGTCACCAATCTGGGTATCTGTAGCTTGAAGGGAGGGTTTTTCCAAGACCCATATTTATACCCCAATAGTGTGCCATTCTATAGAGTGAGACAGGCGTTTCTGCCAGGTTTTGCATATTTTGAGCTACTACTCCATAAGCTGCAGTATGTTGGTTTTTTGGGAACTTGGCTGCCTCTGACTCTTGTTGGAAATAAAATGAGAACGTATGTGAACATTCATTAATGTATTCACTCATTCATTTACCCACTCACACATTTAATAAGTCACATTGGACGCATGCCTGTTTTATGCCAGGCAACATGTCAACATCAGGGAAATAAAGGAGAGCAAGACATTGTCCCTTCCCTCAAGGAGTTTACTATTTAAAGTGGGTTTCCATAATCAATCCAAAATAAGGTGATAAAACAACAATAAAAGTTACTGTGGCAGTAAAGCAGAAGAGACTAAGGGAGATGAGTGAAGACAGAAAGAGGGATTTGTGCTACTGTGAAGGGTAAGTCTGAGAGAGACTCTCTCCCAGAGCCTGGAAGGCAGAATGTGCCAGGTCAGGAGAGAAGGATTTGGCTTTAGATACTAACGATCAGCTGTGTGTGCAATGTAGGGAGTACTGGTGAGGTGGAGGCTGTAGTGCAGGACCCAGCCCACCACTTGGGGATTCACACTTACATTGTTCCAGTTGCCGAGAGTGTTGATGGCTATGAGATCTCAGCTGGACCTCTTTTGGGAATTGCCCTTGACCAATGGAAGCTGCTCTGTCTTAAGTTCACACTCTTATCTCTGGAACAATATGCATCTAAAATACTAAGGTGTAAAGACCTGTTTCCCTTATTTCAGGGTAGGCAGTTCTGAATATCCATCCCATTTCAACAGCTTTCAGTAAGATCTTCTGATGCCTTTTTGCAGCTGTATCACAGTTCAACTTATCCCTCTGTCAATTCTTGCTTCCTGAACCTGTCACAACTGATGTGTCCTGGCAGAAGGCACTAGAATGAATCACAAAGCTTAGAAAGGTAGGCATACTCAGTTGCAGTACTCTATGAGGCTGGAAAATCTGTCAGCTAACTATGTTCGTCAGGAGGACCTGATGGACACCCCATTCACTTAAATGGTCAGGACTATGCTGGTGAGACAGGCTTCAGCATCACTGAGACACATCAGTGAGAAAACTGGGTTGACAGATAACAGTGAGAATTATCATTCCAGAAAATAGAGGTCGAGTGGTGACTATCAGAAGCAAGAATATTTTTATAATGAGTAGCAAGGTTGGAGTGTCAGCTTGCTTGGGGATCTATGGAGATGGTTAATAGCAGGGGTCCTCAAACTTTTTAAACAGGGGGCCAGTTCACTGTCCCTCAGACCGTTGGGGGGCCGGACTGTGGGCCCTGGGATGAGTTGGCTGCTAAGCAGGACAGGCAGCAGCAGCAAAAACACCCGGCAGCCCGGATAAATATCCTTGGAGGGCCACATGTGGCCCATGGGCCATAGTTTGAGGACGCCTGGTTAATAGAATAGAGAGGCTCTAAGGGCAAAATAGACTTCGGGGAAGCAGCAAGAGTATTCCTTAAACCATACAATCAAACAAAATCAAGGAGGGATGACCAAAAGGCTAAATGCGACCAAACTCCTTCACCAGACTTTAGATCTGAGATAATTTTTGTACATACTGAAAGACAGGTCAGATCTGCAACAGAATCTGAAGGAGGAGGGAAGATCAATCTTGACTCATGTGTGGGTGCAAGTCAAACATGGTTTGAGCCGCTCACAGTCCCATTCAGGGATGACCTTCTCAGGGTGGTGGCAAGAAGAAAGCTTCCTGCTGGGTGGAGCTTCTAATGGTTTATCTGGTGGACCATTTTGGACTGGAAAGTGGTCCAACAGAAAAACTGATAGGTTATGGTGAATGCCTTCATTAGTTGATCAAAGGCCTAGAGAAGGAAATATTAGAAGATGTGGTACAAAATGATCTGGAGAGGAGGCAAGTGGTCAGACCTCTGAGTGCCGCAGTTCATAGTTATAGCCCCATCTACCAATGAACAGGCAATGGAGAGCCAGGTAGATGATGGATGTTGGCAGTTGACATCAGCCAGCTTTCTCATTAGCCATCAAATCCACATAGTTATATTAGTAAGGAAGAGGCGTTTTCTGGGCCCAATATCGCAAACTCTCACTCAACAACGCTGACTGAGCTAAGTCTGCCGGCTAATATCCAGTGTGTCAGCAACATCAGTCAGGGCTCAGCTGCTGACACAGTACTGCCCTTCAAGGAGATGGCTGACTGTGTGGAAGACATAACCATTCGTCTGGACCGAAATCATCACATATTTAGGTACGAGTTTGACTTAGCCAAGGCCTTTGTCATCATGAGAGTATATGATACACCAACTAAGACTCCCATTCACTAGGAAGAGATATTTTTCAGCAGAGGAAGTGTAGCAGTTGTCACATGACTGTGGAATCCACTGGTCCTCTCACCACACCCAGAGGCTGCCAGCCTGATGGACCCATGGACTGACCAGGTGCAACTGAGCACTGATGTGCTGGTGATACCTAGTGAGACGGGTGCCGCTCTCTAAGATGTCCTATTTACCCTACGGCAGTGATGAGTAAATGTTTTGTTCACAATAGGAAGAAACACATTAGTCCAAGAACAAAAGAGTAGGGGCAGAAGTAGATTTTCTTATCGTCACCCCTAGTGCCCCACTTGGCAGAAGCTTATGCTTTCTTCCTGCATGACTCTGAGATCAGTGAATTTAGAATTCCTGGTTTTCAAGGTGGGACATTTCCACTGGAGGGCATAGCAAAAAAGTTCAATTATTAAGTTAGAGCTGCTATCTGGTCACTTAGGGCTACATGTGCCAAGAGACCAGTGTGCGGGAGCTGGGGGAGGAAGATAAGCTACCCTCCTGCCAGGGATAGTTGACCCTGATCATCTGGTGGAAATAGAGCTGCTGTTGCGTCAGGTGCAGAGTCTGGCCTGTTTTATACATAGGTGGTCTGTGGACCATCTCTTGGTACTCCTCTGCCAAGGGACATGTGCTGCAGCAAAAGCCTGAGAAGAGCTTGGAGACCAGGGGCTCCTACCTTAGGGTTACATTTGAGGCATCTCTTCACATAAACTATCTAGAAGAGCAGAGGGGCTGGCTCAGAGTGAGAGGGATCTAGAAAAGGGAATAGAGGATGGGATGATGAGAATAATTTTCAACATTGAGACTGGCTTCAGGGGTGGGGGATACTGTTTGTCCATTTCTGCTTGGAAGTTTCTCCAAGAAAGGAGACCAATCAGAGTTTATAATTCACTATTCCAGGAATTTATTATATGAAACAAGTGAATTTGAGAAGTGCAAGGGGTGGGCTGCAGTAGATGCTCTATGGTGTGTTACCCAGAGCCCCCTTTAGAACTGAGGTGTTCATTCCCAGCTACTGCACCTGCAGGTGGCTCTCAGCTAGACGCAGCCTGGTATTTCACTCAGCCAAAGATAGCATCCTTGCTCATGTTGCCCTTCCCTTCCCAGGGGAAATACGTATGTAATGACTGATCAGTGTGGAGATGTGACTGACCAGCCTTCTTGCTTCAACAACTCTGAAAGGGCCATTTGAAATTCAGAGCTTCCCCTAGGATTGTCTCTGGTCTCCGTCACCACTTCGTGTGGTTCAAATGCTCCCTGTACCAAATCCTGCCGCTCTTATCCACATTACTGCTAGAAGTGCTCCCTAATAAACCTCCTGATTTTCAGGGAACCCAGCCTATGACAGAAGGGTATATGTTAGTGAGGGCAAAGGCTAAACTACTGTATTAAAGAGACAAAAACATGAAACAGCTTCAGTAAGAAAGAACATCATTGCTCTCTGATGTGATAGTCCAGATGGTTTAGGCAGGTGAGCGACTCTGCTCCACATGGTTATTCAAGGACCCAGCTTCCTTCTCTCTCACTGATCTACTGCTGTCTTGAGCGTTACCTCCCTGGATTGGTTGAAGCTGTTTCCTCACTAGGTTCCTGCCTGTGGGAAGGGGAAGGGGCACGGAGGAGCACATGGCTATCACTTTATAGCTCAGACCCAGAAGGGGTTCACCCTTCAGCTGCAGAGGATACCAGAAAATGTAGTCTCTGACTTACACGCCTAGTGTCAACTCTGTTATTACAGAAGAAGGAGGACAGGTATAGATGGGTGACACCTACAGCCTGAGCAAGTGGAAAGCAGGAATCACTTCACGTATAAACAGAGGGCTAAGCTAAAATGTTAGAATGTTCTTCTGAAAACTGGGAGAGCCATTGAGAAGGGGAGTGAATAATTTATGAAAGAATTTTACTGTGAGGTGAGCCAAGCAACAATATGACTCTCCCTGTGGAAATACTATTTTGTCAAGGAGTCTTTTATAACACATGTGATCTCCAGTCTGAAAATAGGCAGAGTTCCTGTTCTCTGCCTTCTCCTCACCAGGAGAGAAGACCTGAGGTGGAACAATGGCTGTTACTCTACCAGAATTCTGGATAAATTATACTTAACCTTTCCCTGAAAGAAGAATGAAGAGAGAGTCTCTGCCTCTCCACTCCCTAAAACACAGGCACAGGGCCTACCAGTGAGATTTAGTGCATGTAAAAAGCAGCATGTTATATGGTCATAGGTGGGGTAGTGTGGAAGAAAGAGTGTTGGAATCACCTGGGTCTAGTCAGGAGACCCGCTTGGCTTACCCTTGACTCTGCCTCTTGATAGATGACTTTTTCTAATCACTTGGTTTCTCTGGCATTCACCTTTAAGTTAGGACATTCAACAAAACAATCTGGAAGTTTCTCTTCAGTTTAACAATTTAACTCGATCTGAATAGGCCTTATAACTGAGGTTTGGAACCAGCTGACATTACAGCTTAAGAAACGATTGTTGAAGCTGGATGGGGTGGCCCACGCCTGTAATCCTAGCACTCTGAGAGGCAGGTAGACTGCTTGAGCTCAGAAGTTCAATACCAGCCTGGGCAAGATCGAGACCCTGTCTCTAAAAATGGCTGGGTGTTGTGGCGGGTGCTTGTAGTCCCAGCTACTTGAGAGGCTGAGGCGAGAGACTCTTGAGCCCAAGAGTTTGAGGTTGGCATGAGCTATGATGCCAGGGCACTCCACCCAGGGTGACAAAGTGAGACTCCATCTCATTAAAAAAAGAGAGAGAGAGAGAATGTTTGTTGAAGTTAATCTCAATTTTTGATATTTGTTTTAGTAAATTGCTAAATCTCAGCCCACATGAGAGAACCACCCCCTAACATCACAATAGTAGCAACAGCCACAAACAACCCAGGTAGCTTTCTAGGGTCTCTGATACATTGTCTGAGTGAGTAGATGAGTTTTTTTCACTCCATCCATCCCAGAAGCAGCTTCCACTGAATGATGAGTGAGGGGAAATTCCAAGAGAGGGACCCTGAGCAGTGATGGCCTCCTGGAGTCTTATCTTATATACCAACAAGGCCGAGAGATAAAGAACACACAATGGAACATCTAGTGAGCTCTTTTCCTCATGATATTTTGATGTCTATGGGAAAAGAATTAGGAGAGATTTTCCATTGAAACTAGAGCAAGCCAGCTCTCTCCAGGTTGCATTCAGTTTGGGCAGTGAAGCACATTCTCAGCCTCATGCAGCTGCCTTGGGAGTGACCAACACGTTTCCACCACCCTGGGCCTGGTTCAGAGAGGAGGAACAGTGGTTACTAACTGTGACTGCAGTGGCTTAGGGAGCCAGTGAGGGTGATGGGGGGAGGGGCTGAGGCAGAGGCCAATTAACTCAACCGGAAATTGGGTAGAACACCAGGGCTCAAATTGGCAAAAAAGAACCACGTCACCTCCTGTGACCATCCCCAACCTCAACCCCTCCTTTTCTACCTCTTAAAAAAAAAATAAATAAAGTAGCACCTGCCGGTGGCTCAATCCTGAGTGACTTTAATAAACCCGAGCTGTCAGCCGAAGGGCGAGAATTATATATCTGTGATTTGAATCAATGAGCAGCAAGGTGTGTGCACAAGCTGGCAATACTTTGATGGCAAATCCTTCCTTTTCAAATACTTTTGAAAGGCCGATTTACTTATAAAGTTTAATTTCCCCTAGATTAGTGGTCACGTCAGCACTTAAAATGCTAGCAGGGGGAAAGAATCAGTATCATGTTTGTCTTTAAAATGGGAGACATAGGACACCTGGCCCTCTGTTAATACAGGGACCCTGTACGGGAGCAAACCGGGGCGCAATACAGCTCTTATTCCCAATCAGAATCCATGTGTACTCTACAGTAGGACAAGAGGGTTGTTAGCACTTAAAGGCACCTTGACACAGTGGTACCAGTTGACTCTGTTATTAATCGCCCCATCTGCTAAGTGAGAGCTCTCTGACACAGGTTGGTGCAGAACTCTTAAGGCCCTCGGTCTGCTTCCTATTGGTTCCACATGTGTTTGTGTTTGTTCTCAGTAGGCAGAGATTCCAGGGAGAAAATGAACCGCTGCAGATCGATTGCAGTATCAGTCATGCGGAAGACATGGCGAAGCGTGCCATTTGATTTTGATCTAGTTTTAACCCTTGGGAGGCGGTTGCCCTGGCTTTCTAGGCTTTTGTTTGCCTGGGTTTTTGTTTGAAGTCTCAGACACTAACAGCAGGAGGAAAAAGGCAGTATGATGCCCTCGTTTTAGGAAACACAGCCTTTCCCTTTAAGTCATTCAGTCCTCAAAACCGACCATCTCTGTCTGGGACAGAGCCATAGACAAGCCAGAAAGCAATAACGTGGAGTGCGTGCGTGCGTGCACCCCGGTGTATCATTGCTGATGTGGAAAGATGGGCCTTGTTTATGTAGCCAGTGATAACTCCCACCAAAAAGGACATGGGCAGAGCAGGCAGTCTGGGGCTAAACTGACAAAAGACAGAGCCGCCAGACTCGGGGTTTACTTAGGCAATCATTCTCCCCTGTGCGATGGGCCTTTGTCTTTTCTTTTTTATTTTGTTTTCGGGAGATTCAGTGAGATTGAGTTAAGGATGTGGTGTCTATTTCAGCCTCAGCTTTGCAATCTCTGCATTTAGCCTGGATAATGTTACAGCCAAAGTAACGTGGAGATATTTTTCTATGCACAATTGGGAGATAGAAGAGAGAAACAGGAAAGGCGTGGCCTGTCCTCTGGAAGTTCCTTTATTATGGACATTGGGGCTGGAGGTTGCAGGGATGTGTGTGAATGGAAGAGAAAGAGAGACAGAAGGAACACAGAGACAGCGACAGAGAACTAAGTGGGCAAAGAGCAAAAGTACTGAGCACCCCAACAGTGCTGCTGCTCTGTCCTTTATCTTCTGAAAATTGAGTTCTCTGCCCTGTTTTCTGGGACCTAAAACTGGAGACAATATGAAAAGGGTCAAGCCCTGCTCTCTCTCTACAGTGAAGAACCCAAGGTTTAGAATGTCTTCGCGCCACTTTTTTGTCAGCCCTGAAAGTTCATTTTCTGCCTTAAGCCCCTGGTTAAGATTCTGAGCCCCACTCTGCTGATTTAAGTAGGCCTGTCTCTCGTATCCTGTCTTCCCTGGCAAGGAGCACTGTAGCCCTTGAGGTTTTGCTGTTGGAGGCAGTAGAAAACATCCAAATTGGCGTACATAAAATGTGTTTTATGAGTTCACATAAATGTGTGGGGTAGGAGTAGACCTGGATTTGGACATGGCTGAATTCAAGGACTCTGAATTTTCTCTGCTTTTCTAAGTCTGGCTTAATTCTCAGACTCCATATGGTGGTATGATGGCTGCATTAATCCCTTCCAATTTCATGTCCGGGTGGAAAAAGAACCTGTCTTTCTCCTAGTAGCCCCCCAAAATGTCTCACTGGGTCTGGCTTAGATTACTTCACGTGTGCAACCATGAACCAATTTCTGTGGTGGAGGCAATGAAATTCTCTGGCCAAGGCTAAAATTGTCCTATTCCTAAAAGTGGAGCAAAGTTCATGAGCTAACATTTGGGTGAAGGTTGTTTCTAAGAGAAAAATCTGGGTCTTGTTATCAAAGAAAGAGGGAGCAGAGACTGCCTATCCAAATGACAGTCCAAAAATTATCCATTGAAAGAGCCTTAGAAGTTCAAAGGAAACAAAAGGTAACTTGGCCAATTAACTCATAAAGTGTGTGTGTGTGTGTGTGTGTGTTGGTTGAGAATCTGGTCAAACACATTACTTTCAGAGGCAGATGTCCTGGGTTCAAATCCTAATTCCAGCAGTTACTAATCCTTTGAGTTTTTAGATCGATTTAGATTTATGCTTATGAAGATTTGGGGTTGGGATAGCATAATTTCCCAAAGATAAGTGAGCCCTTTGTTAACAACCTCAATTTGTTAACATTTGGTTTAACATTTGATTCTTGCTAACTCTTGCCATAAATAAAAATATTTTATGATAATTAGATAATCACTTAAAAACATCTGATGTACTCTCAGCTAGTATCTTGAGAGTTGGCTAAGATTTTACTTACCTAAGTTACCCTCTATGTTTTAGAAGAACTGATTTTCTTTATTGTATATATCTTTTCCACTGTCAGAGATCCTTCTCAGGAGAACAAGTTCTGCTCCAGTGTATCCAGAGTGACTGTGTCTGTGTGAAGGATGAGATGATGTGTCTTTTCAGTGAAAACATATTTTGCTGCATGAAGCGCATGCCCTGCCACAGGAATCTATTAGTCCACACAACTTTCACCTTCTCACAAATGTTTCAACAGCTGGGATGCAAAGTCCCATTCAGAGACCAATGTGTGCACCACATTTACAGTTTGAAATTCAATCTTCAACCATCACTTGATTAGAATGAACATTAAGTGCTTTGTAATTCTTTTCATTTAAATAGCAGCCAATACATTTATACCCTAGCCCCTCCCTCATCCTGATTGCATATTCAAAAAAGTTTCGATGAATGCTTCAGTTTTAAACAGTTGACATATAATTTTGGTAAATACCAAAAAGGCATGTAGAATACTCCAATATTTATAAGGCCGTCATATGCACACTCACACACACACACGTGCACAAAAAGTTAATTTGTGGCAATTAGGAACACATTTGTGATTCTATTCTTTAAAAAGTGCTTTAATAGGAGCCTGTCTTACAATCTTGTCTTAGCGATTGTATCATTTAAGAAATTTGCACAGAGGTTGGTATGTAGTAAGAGCTCAATAAATGTGAACTATATTAAAAAGATTATAGTTATTAGACTACTTTATTAAGCAGTATCCTGGATCATGTTCATTCTATTGGGCTTTTTATTTTTCTAAACAGGGTAGGCTCATCCCCATTTTTATCAACCTCTCTGGCTATCTCATTAACCCGAAGGGATTGAATCCATTCATTATTATTCTGCAATTTTTTTTTGTAATAAATTCATCTCTTTCATGGATGTTTATAATCTTCTTTTTCATATTGTCATGTTCCATGATGGTGATTAAGTACAAGCCTTCACACGTGTGTTTCAGGACAGAAGTGGTGTGAATAGAGAAGGAAAACAAGGGCGAAAGCTGGATAAGCCCTTTGCTGTAATGTAACCCCCAAAACTTAGTCTGGTAGCCACAGCTATCTACAAGGAAGGTTTGAAAGTATAGCTTTTATTCTGAATGGCCATGTAATTGGAAAATTTGGGGGGGTTTATTTCTCAGAAAGAAGGGAAAAACAGATACTAGGGAGACAATTTGTCTTCTCTGGTCAAATAACCCTTAGGATACTTGGTAACTAAAACCAGGATTATTATAGTCACGAAGTGCCTCAACTTTCTTCTCGACATGTTTAAACTGTCACCTCATTTCTCTGTAGCTCAAACACTTTAAGTACTCCCCAATTAATAACTAGAAAACTTTGAATCTCATTATCCTGGCATTTCTGGAAGTGGCACTGTATGACAGAAAGAATCAGGCTTAGAAATCCCTGTCTGTATGAATGATGACTTCTCACAGTCTGGTGCTGGCTGGGTGCTGCCATTTTCCCCTGGTCTTATTCATGCAGCTGCAATCAGGGATGGTGACTAGAATATATCTAGTAGTATATGCTGGCTCTTGCTGGCTCCTTGATGCTCCTCCAAGGGGCCTGTCGTCCTTCAGGAGACAAGGCCGGTTGTCCCTTATTGTGGTCTCAGGGTAGTGTTCTAGGCTGACAAAAACCAAAGTTGCAAGGTCCCTTAGGTCCTCGCCTTGGGAGTTAGCTGTGCATTATGCCATTTCTGCCACATTTCTTTCCCAAATACAATCTTGATTCAGGGGCTGGAGAAATCATACATTTCCATTTGGGAGATGAGGCAGAGGCATATGGAAAATGTGAATGCTTTCCAGGATAGGAAGAATTTGTGGCCATTTCTTATAACTCACTGTGGTAGCTATGTGATCTTGGATGAACGTGGCTGAAATCTCAGTTTCCTCATCTTGAAAATGGGGGTAATACCTACTTCTAGGGTACCTGAGAACTAAATCACATCAGGTTTATAAAGTACCTTGAGCAAAAATACATTTAGTAAATATTAATTCTTCCCCCCTTCAAGTTTCTCCCAGATCCTACCATAAGTCCCACTGACTCGGTGTGGACTCTGCATTCTTGCTAATCTCTTCATGGTCCTCTGAATGCACCACTGAAGTTCCCACTCAGGGCTTCTGCCATTTTCTTTTTATGAAATGTTTTTTCCTTCACTTCTTAGTCTGAAAAACTTTTTCCCTGTTTTAACCTATTGAATCCTGTTTCTTTAATCAATCCTTGACTCCTCTGGTCACCATGATTTCCTGCTTGTCTAAATTCTAGAAGGCCTTGTAATTTGTGCTGAAATTTAGTTGTTTGGTTATGTGAGTTCCTACGACTTTTACATTGCCCTGTGGAGTTATTTGATATTAATACTCTCTACCTTTTTAACTGCATGTCACCAATATACTGCAAACTCCCAAGGGTGATATAGGCAGAATGGTGAAATAGAAAGAGATTTTAAAGATTAGTCATAGGACTCCACTTTACGTCTTTAGTACTTACTATGTGAGTAAACATGAGCCAGTCACTTAACTTGTGTGAATCTTAGTTTCAGAATTATTAAAATGATAATATTCTGAGCCTTAGTGATATTTTTGTAAGAAATAGATGAGTATGGATATAAAAGTTCTTTGAGTATTGTCAAAAATTATCACATAAATATTTGACCTGTTGTGCTACATTTAATGACTAATCATTGAATAAATACTAGACAAATATGAAATATAGAAAAACAGATCTATTGAGGTTTTTTGAGCAGAAACATGGCTGTCCTTTTAATTTATCCTAAAAAAAGAAACCATAATATCATAGTTTTGAGATCACCAATGTGATGATTTCAAGTTGAATAAATCCACCATGTCCAATTATAATTCTAGTTTTCAATATGGTTTAGCAAGAAAGAAAATGGGAGTGGAGGTCCAATATTTTTCTGAAATCATTTATATTGCAAAGCTTCTTTTAGACAAAATATTTAGGAGGAGGCTAAATTTTGGCCAACTATTTTGTAAGTTCGATATTAGTGAAGTTACAATTGAGTTAAACACACCAGGAAGAAACTTTGTTTTTTAGGAAGGTCTCCCATCCTAACTCTAATAGACAAAGTGGAAGGATCAGAATGGGGTTAAACTTGCAAAAATGTAATTTCTCCAGGCTCTGTGCAAAACTCTATGAGCAGACCTCTAAAGAGTTGTCTGTTTACATTAGTTTTAGGCATATCCATGGATAGAGAGCTATGAACTTTAAAAGTCTATCACATTTATCTTCAAGAAGGTCATCTTACTGTTGAACAACAAACTCATTGCAATGTGAGACATTTCTTTCTTGTTTTGTCCTAAATGGGGGTAGTGAACAGCTGGTCAATATCATTTTAATGACAATTTTCATACACTTGAATTCAGTTGATAAGTTGTCCCTCTTTGTTTTTTTTCATCCCAGCTTTCTTAACCTTCCAAGAGAGGTCCTGTTTTTCTTTCCAAACATCATTTTTAATATGATTTTCAAGGCTTATAGAATTCAGGCCTCAAAGTGGACAGAAATCTCAAATAACCCTTGAGCAGTATTCATAATGACATTATACCTTATTTTTCTTTTGCAATACTGATTCTAATGTGTCCTGGCATCAATTTTTTTTTGTTAATTTAAATCCATGTCTTTATTTATGTAGAAGTAATTTATGTTCATTGTTTGATATTTGGAATATATAAATAAGTACCCAAGGACAAAATAAAATTACATGCAATCTCTTACTTGGGAATAGTTCTGATTAAGGTTTTTGTCTCACAGTCTTGGGGCTGGACAGGTCGGCCTTTGCTTTGTGTCTAGTAGGGATAGTATCTTTTGGCTGGAGGCGTCTGCATCCCACAGGAGACTTTCTTTTCTTTCTTTCTTTCTTTTTTTTCTTTCTTTTTTTTTTTTTTGTTGGCCAGGGTTGGATTTGAACCCACCACCTTTGGCATATGGGGCCGGCACCTTACTCCTTGAGCCACAGGCACCCCCCCCCACCCTGCACAGGAGACTTTCTATGATCTGAGTTAGATAGCCATGGCTCTCAGAAGAATGACTTAATAAAGAATTGGAAACTATTAATAACAGAAGTATATTAAATTGAATTCCACAAATGGTGAAAAATGAATATCTCTACCAAGGGATCTTGCAAGTACTAAATGAAGGTGTAGATATATAGACACACATGTAACATACAAGTCTTAGCCATGTGTCAGAGTCATAGTAAGGACTGAGTAAATGTTGACTATTATTATTCTAGCTGCACCAGCCATTGTTATTCTTATTGCTGTTATTATTGTCTCTGTCATCATCATTAAA
>CAUYQV010170902.1:0-10038 GCA_963574575.1 Galagoides demidoff | reverse complement strand
CTGGCACCTTAGCCAATTGAGCCACAGGCGCCGAGCCTATTCTTCCAAACTTAACAGCTGCACAGATGGTCTTATAGAGCACTTCCATGATTATGGCCCTCACTTCTTTCCTACCCCCCAAGCCCAGCCGGGTCTCAACTTGATGCCATGTGCAGTAGCCAGAACAGCAGTCTTCACACTTGAGCAGTAGACCCTTGAGACAGAATTAAATATTTTATAGGCTTTTTATGCTTTGAAGTGTATGACATTTTTATAAATTAATGAATGAGAATGATGGTGCTGATTTGACGGGCCCAGCACTTTGGAGTTGAGCAGTCTGTTGCACGTAGTCTGACTAGGTGCAGTATCCTTTTTTCCCCTTTTCCACAGTAAGAAAATCCTGTTTCCTACTGATGAGTATTTAATTATGATATTAAAATGGTTCCCCTGCTAACCCTGAAGTACTCAATTAAACAAGAAAATATCCTCAGATTTGCCCAAAAGCCAAGTTGACCTGTCACAATAAGTTTAAATGTTAGGCTTGACTCCCCCCCACTACCACCAATTTAAAAAAATTGACTACAAAATACATTTGCAGGTGTATGTAGTAAAAATCTTTTTTTTACAAAATGAAGTTTGTATTATGTGTTTTCATGGAATCTTCGAAGTGCTCAGTTGATGGTTTGAAGATCACTGAAGTAGAACTGTGGATTTAGAGATGAAAGCAGGAGCACTCTTTATGTTAAATTGTGGGATTTTCAAGCCCCATGAAATATTTTAGCCCTTTATCAGCTTTCTAGGCTTTCATTAAAGACCCTGCTGGGACTTTGAAGGTGCTTTGGAACAAATGCTACTGATTATTATTGGTGATACTATGTTATACTTATTTCTTAATATCTCAGTGTTAAAATTTTTTTCTGTGTTATTCCGCAGTCTTTGAGAAAGCTTAAGAGGGAAAAGTGAATCTTGTAGCAGCTATAAAAATCTAAACTGCAGTAGGTAATTTGTGGTTTCTCAAGGAAATGTAGATAGTCTGGAAGGGAAGCAGAGGGAAGATGCCCATCTAGAAAGGGGTCTAACACTCCAGTGTTGACTGAGCCACATGAATGGCTTTACTGAGATTTAATTTACATACTGTATAATTCACCCATTTAAAGTATACAATTCAGTGGGTTTTAGTATCCTCAGAGTTGTGGAGCTGTTACCACAATTAATTTTAGGACATTTTTGCCATCCCTCAAAGAAACCCCATACCCTTGGCAGTCATTCCCCATTTCCCCCTCTCCCTAACCTCTCCAGTCTCACTTTTTGGCTGTTGGTCTGGATGCTTTCTAGCCTCCTTGGCTACAGTGGGGAAATATCAGGCCAGGGCTGTGCACTGGTGCCCTCAGAATCCCAGTACTCCAGCCAAGGTGGAGGCTGAGTGAGCTTCCCTCTAGGATTTTACTCTCTGCACCTGAAGGATATGTTAAGTCTAGCTGAGGGGACTAGGCCTGACTCAGAGGTTGGGAGCAGTGAGTAATTAACTAACACTGGTTGAAGGCAAAGAACATGAAAAGCCAAGTAAGTGAAAAGTACTCAATTCAGAGTAGGGTAACGGTATTTATCTGTGCACTTACCTGTTAAGAAGAGGTCAAGTGCATGAGTTGGCAAGGTATTACCTTTATGTGCAGCTTAGGAAGTTAGCTACTATGAAGCTCTTATGTTTTGTTCACAGACTTTGTGAATTCAGTAAGAGGTCTTGTGACTTTCTTCAGTTTATTGGAGGACACAAACGTATCTTCTGCCTTTCATAAATGGCCCTTTTAACTTCAGGTTTATAACTAATACAGACTTTACTTATCTCAAGATGACTCTAATATAAAGCTTTAAAAGGCTGCTTAAAGTTACGTATGCATTTAATACAAATCGTTTAATCTCTGGGGTGCAAAAATCCCACTTCTATTTTTAAGTATTGTGGCATCATATTTTAGCTATGAGCACAATAATCTTTGCAAAGTACCTTGATAAGAATGCAGAAGTCTGTGCAATCAAGGTTAATTTTCCTTGGTTGTCCAACAGATCAGTTTATTCTAATGTTTTGAATAATTAATAACCAAGGAAACCATAAGCCCATTCAGGATTTTCCAAGGTCATTGTCAGAACTTCTTAAGTTTGAAGGAAAGCTAGATGT
Organism: Galagoides demidoff; assembly: GCA_963574575.1. Taxonomy (NCBI): domain Eukaryota; kingdom Metazoa; phylum Chordata; class Mammalia; order Primates; family Galagidae; genus Galagoides; species Galagoides demidoff. Next base: position 7,886 of record CAUYQV010170902.1, on the reverse strand, counting down.
AATCAGGAAGAAAACTTAAAGCATAGTTCCTCCCCAGGTTTGCTCAGTCATTCTTTTCTGCTTTAGAAATGATAATACATAACACCATACACTCTAATAAAAAAGCCTGACAATGTAGATTAAAAGAAATAGTAACTTATTGCAGTTTGGTTATCTTAGGTGCAATTTAATTTATTATTCTCCTTGCTGGCTTATCTCTTTTAGGTGCATAAATACATAAGAATGATTACTTATGTTGTACTTTGTTGTACAAATTTTGTATCTAAATTTGGCCCATAGATGAGCTATCTAGTGTGGTGGCCAAGGCCATAGGCTTCTGAGTTGAGTCTGCATCCAGGTTTTTCTTTTACTTTTGTTCTTTCTTTTCTTTTCTTTTTTTTGAGACAGAGTCTCAATATGTCACCCTCAGTAGAGTGCTATGGCATCCCAGCTCACAGCAACCTCCAACTCTTGGACTTAAGCGATTCTCTTGCCTCAGCCTCCCAAGTAGCTGGGACTACAGGTGCCCACTATAGTGCCCGGCTACTTTTCTGTTAAGGTTGTTATTGTGGTTTAGCTGGCCCAGGCTGGGTTCGAACCTGCCAGCCTCAGTATATGTGGCTGGCGCTGTAACCACTGTCCTACGGGCACCAAGCCTGCATCCAGGCTTTTCTATTTGGTTGGTGTGAGGTCTTGAGCTAGTTACTTTCACTACTATGCCTCAGTCTCTCACCTCATCTATGATGCCATGGCACGCTACCCAGGGTGACAGCTTGAGACTCTGTCTCAAAAAAAAAAAAAAATAGGGCAGTGCCTGTGGCTTAGTGGGTAGGGCACCAGCCCCATTTACCGAGGGTGGCGGGTTCGAGCCCAGCCCCCACCAAGTTGCAACAAAAAAAATAGCCAGGCGTTATGGTGGGTGCCTGTGGTCCCAGCTACTTGGGAGGCTGAGGCAAGAGAATCTCCTAAGCCCAAGAGCTGGAGATTGCTGTGAGCTGTATGATGCCCCGGCACTCTACCAAGGGTGAAAAATTGAGACTCCTGTCTCTAAAAAGAAAATTAAAAAGTTAAAAAATAAATAATATAATTTATTTATAATATGCATGCCTATGTAAATTTGGTATTTTTGTTTGTTTTAAACATATCTTTGCTGTCACACTTTTTAAAAACATTTTTTAAAGTTAGCTTTGCTGAAGATAAATATTTTACAGATCTCTTTTTTATCTTTATAATATCCATCTGTCATGTAAACTCAGACAGTTCAATGGCTAATGGTTTTAATTGCATTCAATGAAAGGGATTTAGTACTCAAATCTGTGTGTATGTTTTCTTGCATTTGTCAAAAGTGTTGATTCCAATATGACAAAAATGAGTATCATGTCAAATAGCGTTCTTCCTAAGCATCCCTCTGGAAATTGATGCACGCATTTTTGTTTGCATATCTATAGCCACAATCAACCTGAATTCAGCCAATGACAGCTGGTTTGGCAGCTTGAAGGACACCATTCAACATCAGCAAGGAGAAGCAGTGTGGGTGTCGGAAGGAAAGGTATGTAGCCTAGAGAACGCTGCTGTGAGGTGAGAGTTGGTGTTTTTGAACCTTTTCTTAAGAGGGCGGTGAATGTAGTCAAACCGTGCCCACTTGAAGAGATTCTAACATGTGTATCAGTCAAGTTTGCAATGTAACAAATTCTCTGACCAAGTAAAAAAAACGAAAGGGCTTTTCAAAGAAAAGCAGAACATGTTCACACGGTCCTACATTCACTTCCCTTTGACTTTTAACGTAGTAACTAGTGTTGTATTCCAAGTACACTAATCAGAGCTTACAAGACCTCATGCTGAGCTCCACAGCTTGCCAAGGACGTGGGGAGACTTAGAGTGCAGAGGAGAGGGGAGGTGGAGGAACGTGAAGGAAGCAGTTAAAAATTCATAGGAAGAAGAAACGCAAATGGGATTGGAATTAGTTGCTTAGAAAAGAAGGTGCTGGAGTGTGCCATGGTTCTAGGTGTTTTGAATAGGTGAAATGTGAGCACGAGGGAACTTGTCGAGGCCTCTAAAATTGGATAGCTTCCTGCCAGGGGAGATAGTTTACACGGGGCTGTGCTGCAGGGAGGCAGGCGAGAGATTATATAACCCAAGATTATATAACCCGTGGTCCCTTTTGATGCTAGTATTCTGTACTCCAGCTGAAGTGAGGTAGTTTGTGACTTGCTGGTGACTCCTTCGTTGCAGAATTGACTAAGTCTTGCTCTTTGAAAACTGGATGTGTAGTCAAGGTATCTGGCATCTGCTGAGTGCTTTACAGTCTGGAAGACTCCATGCCAGCTTGCCTGGAGAGGACAAGTTGAACAGGAAGTAGCTCTGCTCCTTAAGATTTGAGAATCTTACAAGGACTAGAGATTGTGCAGTGCTAGGCACAGGAGGGAGGGACCAGGAGAGCAGGCTGGACAAAGAAAAGCCTGAGAATTGGAGGAAGTGTGGGTCAGTGGCTGCATCTAGGAGGGATGGAGTGAGAACAGGCTGGAGAGTGTCTAATTTGAGTTCCTGCACAAACATCGCACCAAAGCCAAGTAACGTCAGGGAAAATAAAAAGGTGCCTTGCCTGGCTGGCTGGCACATACAGGTTTCAGTCACTTGGCCTGTGCCCGCGGGAATTCTCCTGAGTCCCACTCCCAGGAGCCTTGTCAGACCCCACTGACCCTCCGAAACAAATTCCTCTAGATGGAAGGGATGGATGATGACCCCGAAGACCGCATGTCCTACTTAACCGCCATGGGTGCGGACTATCTGAGTTGCGACAGCCGCCTCATCAGTGACTTTGAAGACACGGACGGCGAAGGAGGCGCCTACACTGACAATGAGCTGGATGAACCGGCTGAGGAGCCGCTGGTGCCGTCCATCACCCGCTCCTCAGAGCCGGTGCAGCACGAGGAGGTGAGGGGAGGCAGGCCACGGGCAGGAGACTCCTCCGGACGGCTGTACTTTCAGGGTGTGGTAGAAGGCATTTCCACAGGTCACAGCGAAGACTTCTAGGGAGTCTCTTACTCTGAGTCCATGCCTACACGATTTTGGCCGTGGTCCAGGGGATAGTGGATCAGGAACGTGAACTTAAGAAGAGGTTGAGTGGCCAGCACTGCTCACACCCATGCCCTAGGCATGATGGGTAAACAGAGTGGCTTTATGTGCCAGCTGTGCAAATTATAATGGAACATTCCTTTGCAATACAATATTATTGTATTACTTGTAACCTTTGATTAGATCTCTCTCTGTACTCTTAGATGTCCTTGCCTTTCTTTCCCCACCCTCCCTTTAACCTTTCTAATCTTGCCAGAGCTCCTGAGTGTTTCCCCATCAGTTTCCTTCTCTCTTGTATTTCAATTTTTTAATTGAGTTCCTGATTAAATATTCATCGGATCACATATACTCTGCATCCACTGGCCCATGATTACATAGCTTATGGAATCTGAGAAATCACATCACCAGGTGCTAAGTTAGGACCAGGGCAATTATTAGTTGTGCCTCAGAGAATGTTGGAACCATGATCTCTGTAGATGAGATTATCCACACTTGCATAATTATTGCTGTGGGTTTCTCTTTAGGAATTTAGCTCATTCTAGTAAATGATTGTTTTCCTTTGTGAAATAGAAGTACCAAAGAATAAGTTGAAAGGGTAGAAAACACACCACAACCACAGCAAACAATTAGGACGTATCTATGCTGCCAGACAAATTGTAAAGAATGAATGAATTACCAGATGTCTACAGACACAGGTGAGCTAGTGCTGAGAGATGTTAGTTATTAGTGACACAAGAGATTTTAGACTTCAGAAGCATTTAAAAAAACAATTGTACTTTAAAGGAAGAGACTACTAAATTTGTTGGATGCAGCCAGTTTTGTCTTAAACATTTGCTAATGGAGTATGTTTGACATTTGCCTGTTCGGTAAAGAACCACTGGATCAGAACCTTGACATATGAACTTAAGTTCACAGAACTCCAGCAAGACAGACGAGTGCTCACTTCTGTCTGCTTGGATATTCTTGTTGTGAATGAACCTTTGTGTCTTATAGAGCATAAGGAAACCCACCCCAGAGCCACGAGCTCAGATGAAGAGGGCTGCTAGCAACGATCAACTTAGGGACAATAGCCCACCCCCAGCATTCAAGCCAGAGCCGCCTAAGGTATGTGGCTGGGGAGCCCAGGATGGGAAGGAAGAGGAAGCACGTGCTCCTGGAGCCCCCAGATAGCCAGGGAGGAGCACACACAGTGAGATGGTGTCAAATTATGGTTTTTGACTCACAGTGTTCCCTATTGTAGCTTGTCTTTAGCCTGTTGAGTGACGCCCCAAATTGGGGAAGGGCAAAAGGATAGAAAGACAATATTAGCAGAGTCTATAATTTTAGGACTGAAAGTTTATTTTATTTACTCTTTTTTGTAGAAAGAATAAAAACTTGACGAATGCTGTGCATGCCTAGAATCGCCAATCTCACCATCTGTTTTTCTTTTCCTGTCCAATTAAAGTTTTATGCCCACACCCTGATTTAGATGCCCCAGAAAACCCTAGCTGGTGATTTGCTAAAGAAAATCATCATCACCACTGCTTATAATGGTGATCCTTGAAAGAGCAGCTTGATTTATTTGTTCAATAAATCATTATGTGGAACAGGATCAGTATAAACAAACAGGCTCATATCGTATGATTCTACACCTCTAATCAGAATCAAAGCAATGACAATAACCTTTTCCTTATACACCAGTAAAATTTCGATTAAACACAATCATTTAAATGAGATGAAAGTAATAATTGGGCTGTCACAAATAAGTAAAATAGTGACCTCATAAAATATCTCAGTGAAGATTTGTAAACAGAATGAGACTCAAAGTGTGAAGGAGAAATGGCTGATAGCATTCCGCACTGCCCTCCTCCATCCCCACTCAATCTCCTTCCCTCCCGGCTGGACACGGGTCTCACCTCTTCCTGTCTGGGCTGGGATACGCACCCTGAGTGCAGCATGGGCGCAGAAGCCCATTCTTCCAGTCCCAAAGCCTGGGACTCCAAGATTCTAATCCTTTTACCATGAAATTACCCATGATGTCCCCTATCTCCAGCTATAGCACTTGTTCAGCACCTCTTAGTTTCTTAATACTCTCCTGTAGGTAGGACGGGCAGGGTCCTGAATGCCCCTCCAGCCAGCCATCGTTTGCCCGGCTTTATTACATTCATCCCAGAATGGTATTTTTTGACCACCTTTGGAAACTGATCAGGAAATGGATTGTATTAAATCACTAATATAGATTTGAAAATCAGCTAAAAGCCCAAAGTAAAAACATGTTATTGCTTTCTGCAGGCCAAAACCCAGAACAGAGAAGAACCCTATGACATCTCCAAATCCTACGAATACAGGTCCAACCCCTCTGCGGTGGCTGGGAGTGAAAATCCTGGGGTGTCTACCAAAGCTTGTCCTCCCCCCATTGCAGCGAAGCCTGTCTTTGGGCGATCTATACTGAAGCCCTCCACGCCTCTGCCTCCCCCAGAGGGCGAGGAGGTGGGAGGGAATGCCGAGGAGCAGGAAAACACTCCCAAATCAGTCCTAGGCAAAGTCAAAATATTTGAGAAGATGGATCACAAGGCCAAATTACAGAGAATGCAGGAGCTCCAAGAAGCCCAGAATGCAAGGGTAATTTAATCGTTTTACACTCTGTCGCCAGTAAGTTTTAGAGTTGGATTTCAGTCTAACGGTGCACAGTCCTTTCCCCCTGCCACGGACATGACAGGGATGTTCTCACACTAGTGAGCGTTGCCAGCTCTCAAGAGCCTCCCTTTTTTGAAATTTCTAATCAAGAAAGTCTAACAATAGAGGTGAATGAGATTCTGCTCTTCAGACTTCAGAACTTTGCCTTGGGTTCTGGAATGGGGAGCTGTGAGGAGAGAATCAGTGCCGCTTGAAAGTTATTTTCCGTGTAGTTAGGATGTCTGTGGTGTTTACTGGTCTTCCAGTCATTCCCAGAGTTGCCACAGAAACCAAGCTTTGGCTGCTAACATTGAAAAACCATAGATTGTACGTATGAGCTGTTTTTGTACGACAGGCACTTAACAACCTTTCAAGTGTAAAGAAGAATTTAACCAAAGTTCCTCAGTATATTCTAAGCAGTAGATAATGGGAGTTTTCTTCATTCAAGCCTATCATGGCAATAGCAGTGCTTGTGGGGATTTTTAAACTTGTTTTTTATTTGTGGTAAAATATATATAACATGAAATTTACCATATGGAGCTTTTTTTTTTGTCTGGGGCCGGCTTTGAACCTGCCACCTCCAGTATATAGGGCCAACGCCCTACTCCTTTGAGCCACGGGTACCGCCCCATTTTGAGCATTTTTAAGTGTCCGGTATCATTAAGTACATTCATGCTGTTGTGCAATTATGACCACCATCTGTCTGCAAAACTGTGCCCAGGGAAACTGACTTCCCCAACCCCACCCCCTGGAAATCACCCTTCTACTTTCTGTCTCTATGAGTTTGACAACTTAGGAACCTCATATAAGTGGACTCATGTGGTGGTGTTGTGGCTGGCTCATTTCACTAAGCATGAGTGTCCCTAAGGCTCATTCAGGTTGTAGCATGTTTAAGAGTTTTAGTCCATGGGCCAGGCACAGTGGCTCATGCCTATAATCTCAGCACTTTAGGAGGCTAAGATGAGAGGATCATCTGAGGCCAGGAGTTTAAGACCAGCCTGGGCAATGTAGCAAGACCCTGTTTATTTATTATTTTTATATATATTTTTTTGAGACAGAGTCTCACTATGTTGCCTTTGGTAGAGTGCTGTGGCACCACAGCTCACAGCAACCTCCAGCTTTTGGGCTTAAGCGATTCTCTTGCCTCAGCCTCCCAAGTAGCTGGGACTATAGGCGCCTGCCACAATGCCTAGTTAAAACTCCTAGTTTTTTCTTGGAGTTGTCGTTGTTTAGCTGGCCCGGGCTGTGTTTGAACCCACCAGCCTTGGTTTATGTGGCTGGTGCCATAACCACTGTGCTATGGGAGCCAAGCCTCAACACCCCATTTTTAAAAGAAAAAAAAAGGTTAAAAATTAGCTGGATGTGGGGTGGTGGCACACCTATAGTTCCAGCCACTTGGGAGGCTGAGGCAGGAGGATCCCTTGAGCCTAGGAGTTAGAGGTTACAGTGAGTTATGATTGTGCCACAGCACTTCAGTCTGGTCAACAGAGCAAGACCTTGTCCCTCAAAAAATAAAAAATAAAGTGTTTCATTCCTTTTAAACTGTTTCTCTATTTGACATATATCACTAGGCACCAGATACCACCATGGTAACTGGAAAGTTGCTTCTCTGTTTCCTCTTATCTTTGAAATAGGATGGGAAAAGTGGGACTGGCAGGACCCCAGCAAGCAAACTGTCCAGTGGTTCATTCTTTCACTCTCTCTTTTTTTCCCATAGATTGAAATCGCTCAGAAACACCCTGACATCTATGCAGTTCCAATCAAACCACACAAGCCAGACCCCAGCCTGCCTCAGTACACCAGGTAAGGGCTTCTCAGCGGGTGTTGCCCTCAGGAGGAAACTTCTCTAGGATTAGAAGAAAGAATTTTTTTACTCAGATTTTTAGGCAACAGGATAATTTCCCCCCTAGTCATTTAGTCCAATTTAATTGTAACAATTACAGAGTCAAACGTTCATGCTGATTTTGCTTATGTGCTAAAACTCATTGATTCATCAAGCAGGTACCCTTCAACACATCCAAGTGCAGTTTTGTTATTTATTTATTTTTTTTTTTTGAGACGGAGCCTCAAGCTATCCCCCTGGGTAGAGTGCCATGGCATCACAGCTCATAGCAACCTCCAACTCCTGGGCTCAAGCGAGTCTCCTGCCTCTGCCTCCCAAGTAGCTGGGACCACAG